>CABHPQ010136399.1:3110-43180 GCA_902168405.1 Peromyscus aztecus
CTATCTATCTATCTATCTATCTATCTATCTATCTATCTATCTATCTACCTATCTATCTATCTCTATCAGCTCCATCTCTATGTATCTGATCAATTCAGAAGGAGTTATGATGTTTTCCTCCAAACCTCACAGGGATATGTCACCTTGAAAGTGAGTTTTCACAGGTGCATTCATCAGTAAACAGTCACCAAAACAATCTAGCTCTTTCTCTAAGCCTGAAGTCTTCACTCTCTGACCTCAAAATTTGTCACAAGAGAAATGCTGTGGATATTGCTCTGTATAAATAAAATGCTGATTGGTCAGTAGCCAGGCAGGAAGTATAGGTGGGACAAGCAAAGAAGAGAATTCTGAGAACAGGAAGGCTGGGTCAAGAGACGCTGCCAGCCGCCACCATGACAAGTGAGATGTAAGGTACCAGTAAGCCATGAGCCACGTGGCAACTTATAGAGTAATAGAAATGGGTTAATTTAAGATATAAGAACAGCTAGCAAGAAGCCTGAGCCATTAGGCCAAACAGTCTAAATAATATAAGCGTCTGTGTGTTTATTTTGTAAGTGGGCTGTCGGACTGCCGGTGCTTGGTGGGACCCTGAGAGAAAACTCCAGCTACAGAGAAATGCAAGAACAATGACATCATGGTTGCTAGTGGATACTCCTTTAAGTTATCATGGGGGATGGGGCAATGGGCATGTGGTGGAACATTAACTCCAAAGTGTTACAGGTTGGCACTCTCAGGTTCTTAGATCCTATTTGTGAAGGGTGGAGCTGCTCATACATCTTCCTCATCACTTACAAATTTAACTTGCTAGTCTTCTTACTAATGTAAACTTATTTCTAATTGACAAGTGCAGTGCATTATTGGAGATTTAGTCCCTGTAATTTAAAGTACTATTTGTATTTGCTTCTCAGACATGAACAACAAACAGAGTCTCTTATTGTGGAATGAATTCATTGTTAAGAAACCTTGAATGCTAGCTAATATAAACACAAAGCATCTCTATCTCTTGCCCCAATGAGATTAAGAGATGATTTATTCTGAGCAAATATGAGTGACCTGAGACATGGATTCAGATTATCCTGAATGACATGCTTCACTGTGGAGGAGGTTAAACGGACTTTTGTAATCACAGACTAACTCACAAATCAATACATGTGCCAAACACATGGGAGGGAATGCCGGTGAGTAGGTTACAGCAACGTGCCGAAGCCTCTGCTGTGAGTTCCTATGCTGTATGCTTACATTCTCAGCTTTCGTTTGGTGGAAGCTAGCATTCTGCTAAGTTGATGGATTCCAAGTTATACCCAATCTTCCAAGGCAAAACTAGAGGTTGGCGATATGTCCATTAAAGGAGCATTCAAAAATGCATATGGCTCTTGATCTGCAACATCCAAATTCTCTACAGCTGCAACGTTTTAATCAGTCAACTATTCTACAAAATCTTCAACACACATGCGATTTTATTTTCAAGGAACTTAAGTTTACACTACATATTCAGGATTGTAGATTGAAGTTAACTCTCTCTCTCTCTCTCTCTCTCTCTCTCTCTCTTACACACACACACACACACACACACACACACACACACACACACCGTATTACTTACAGTATTTGAAATTTAATACAGTAATATTGGTACAAGTCCATAGCTCCCCTAAATTTACAAAAAGCAAATGGCCACAACAGTGAAAGGAAACTCCTCTACTTTAGTAAATGATTTAAAGCCACTATAGAGCTACCAATGATAATCAGAAGTATAGGATGAGAAGAAAAGAAACAGAGAGCAGATAGAGCCTGAGTTGGTATGTCTATGAGCTCTTGAATCCCAGTTGAAACATGTAAGAAAAGAGCTTTATGGACACTATGTTCGCCACTGTGAACAAATATAGACAGATGATGTCTTTTTCATAGTGTTAGATGTACTTTTCTTCCCATGTTTAGCAATACTCAAAGATACTCATTTAGGATTTAAAATATCCAGGGCTGTACTTTAGTTGACAATAAATACATGGAAATCATTAGGTTTTCACAGCCCACACTCATAGTTCAAGTAAGATTCTGAAAACAGAGCTAAAATTTGGAAATAGTTCAATATTGAATTTAAATTGTAAGACTAATTTGACAAGTATTTGTAGGAATGCATGAATAAAATAACTTCCCAGAGAGGGAGAATTGCTTGAGACCAGCCATTCAGTTGTTTTGGTTTCGGACAGTAATCAGAGCTGGTTATGGTCACTGCCAGTTTGATAAATGACTTTCCCATCATATTCTCATTTTGTGGGTTTGGGTCAGACAACATATTGTGACATGGTTGGCATGGAGGCTGGTGCTTTACTGTATTTTTAGAATATTTAGTCTATTTAGAAAGTTTACATAATTCTGGTCACAGTGACTAAGGTGACTAGGGTTAAAATAAGACTGAATTTGACAAAACAAACAACTCTTTTAGCACTAGAATGGGGTGACACTCCCCAGTGTGTCGCTCAAAGTCGTAGACTTGGGTGCTTAAGGTTGTAAACAAAGGTGCCCATGAAGAAAGAAAAACACTTTCTCTGCTATTTGTAGGAATGTTGTGTTCCTGAAACACAAGTGAAAAAGACATCTACTTGATGTTGTATAGAATTTCATGTATTTTGCTACCTCTGAGGAATCAATAGCAGCCACCTGCAGCAGCTAGTGGAGGATGCTGGGTAGTGGTGCAGCACCTTGCTAGAAACACTGAATGTGGGAGTAGAGGAAGGGACTCTAGTGTGGGTCTGAACTGGTGGTAAGTGAAAGGGGTAATAGATGTTCTTCATGTAGTTCACATCAGCTCTGTAGTTATATTATACATCAAATGTGCTGAGCCAGAAGTGCCTTGTGGGCATTAAAATAATTCTCATAAGTATAAAAGTATAAGGTGCACAGCTATTGCATAAAATATACATGCATGTACATTGTGTATGTATATTTATTCCCTTATAAATAAAGGAAAATTATTTTAGAGTTTTAAGAATTATGTTTTAAGGGGCTAAAGAGATGGTTCAGCAGACAAAAGTGCATACTGCTCTTATAGAGGACCCAAGTTTGATCCTCAGCATCCACATTAGGAGGTTCACAACCTCTATAACTTCAGATCTGGGGAATACAATTCTTCTTGCCTGAATGGGCACCCGCACTTATGTGCACCCAGTCACACAATACACACAATTAAAAATAAAATAAGGTTTTCCAAAAATAATTATGCTTGAAAATCTAATGTAGATGAAACTAACTATTCTGAACCTAGTTTTATGTTCAATTCTCTGTTCTCCATTATTATCTGTTTATGTAGCAAAATTACATCATCTTGTTCTCTGCAGCTTTATAATAAATCTTGATATCTCGTAGTACAGGGCATCTCAATATCACTATCTTTTCTCCACTTTTAATTTTTAGAACTTTATTAACTATTATTTTGTACTTCCATTTATATTCTAGAATCATCTTGAAAGCATCCATAATAAATGTGTGTTTTGACTTAGGACCCCTGGGCAAAGGACTCTGAATTGCAGGTTCATGTAGAGAAGTACATTTCCTCAACTGTCAAAAAGTGAAACAAGTGTCAGAAGAAAAAGAATTGTGATGTAGATGTGTCATGTCAGATAATATGCTGAGTGTTGGGGCCTGAAAGGCTCTTCAGTGCTGTCCTAAATTGAGTTTGAGGGGCTAGGTGTTTTAACACCTGTCTATCGACAGTTAAATGTCATCTGTTTCTACGAGGAAACACAACATTTGGCAAAGCAGTTGCATCAGCCAGAAACACCTGTTACAGAACCAACTATGAACTGTCTGCAGTCAATACTCCAGACAACTTGGAGAATGAGTGTTGAGATGGGTGTCTTGGTTTGAGTTGCTACAGCAATAAAGGATCATTGACTGGATGGCTTCAAAACAAGAATTGATATCACACTTCTGGAAGCTTAATGTCAAGATATTGGCATATGGTATCTGGTGACGGCTTTCTTCCTGAATTGTAGATGACTGTCTTATTAGATTTTAAAGTGATAGAGTAGAAAGACAAAGCAAGCTCTTCTCTTTTTATAAAGGTATGTTAATCCCACTCATAAACATCCACATTCATAACCTGATTGATTACTTATCAAAATCCCCACTACCTCATCATAGCACACTGGGTGTTAGAATTCCAATGTGTGAATTTGGGGAGGACATAGCATTCAGTTCCTCATACTAGTTCTGGGTTGTTGCTGCTTTTAAAAATATTCCCCAACAGTTAAGCTACATCAGGATTCTGGTTATTCTCTTCTTTGGGTAAAGTTGCAACAGGAAATAGAACTGAATGTAATTAGCTAAAGATCCTACCTAATGATTTAAGTAATGAATCACTCAAATTTCTCAAGAATATAACTCATAATTTCTCCTTTCCATTACAGCATCTAGACTCTAGAGCTTTGTCTAGGCCATGTGGTATAAAAAAGGTCCTGAGACTCTGACTGTCATGCCATCCAGAATATGGCTCCCGAAATTGGTGGGTTTTTTTTTTTCTGTGTATAAATTAGGTAAGAGTGTGTGAAGAGATGATCCAGTGGGTATCTACAGACTAAACTTATTTTTCTTTGCCCATAGAGTAGAACAGCATCCCTGGCTCATCCTGATGATGAAGCATGGACTGTAAGCATTGTAGCTTGGATGGAAAGGTATCCTGGCAGCTAGAAGCCAAGGAATACCACAAAGTCACACCACACAACAAACCTCACACAAGAAATTTATTGGGAGGGAAAAAATCGGTAGGGTAGCTGCCTCTGCTCAAGCAAGAAACAGCAGCAAATTGAACAGGATAGAGAGTTTATATAGAGCTTCTTGGGAAGGGAGTGAAACTTTTCAGGGTGGAGCTTTCCAGGGTGGAGATTGGTGGGATTTCATGTCCAGACATTGGGCTTTTTGCTCAGTTAGGGCAGCTAGGGTTCTGTGGGTGGAACCTGGCAGTTAGAGGTACTAAGGGGAGAGGCCTGGACATTCCCGTGCAGGGTGGGGGCAAGTCCAGCAGTTAGGGAAGTTAGAGTATTCTGTGGGTAGAACCTGGAAGTTAAAAGTCTTCAGGGGAGGAGCCTGGACACTGGAGTGGCTTGGGGTGGGGCTTACATGGACTACATTATCCCTTTGCCTTATCAGCCTTTCTCTGTCTCAGGGTCTTCTGGGTCTGGACAGTAGTCATAGCTTCAGTTCAGTCCAACTCTGTTCTCCCAGTGGAAGGAAGCATTCCTTCTCTTTCACTTCCACAAATCAACCTGTTCCGGTCCCATAAAATCCCTTCCCACTAAGTTGCTTATTGTTCTTGATGAACATGCAAACTGCAGACTTGGAAAAGGCTTTTATTGCTGGAGGTTGGCCATCTTGTAACAAGAGGAACTAGATCAGTGGTGCTGGACCCACTGTCCCTGCTTTCATGATGAATTCATTCTTGAGGACATTATGATAGCACTCAGTGAGACAGTGGAGGGGAGGGTTGAGGTTAACTGCTTATGCAAATCAGCTTTTCGTGTATTTAGCATTTTTTTTGTAGTTTTCCATGCTGGTATCAGTGCTACTCTTCAGATTAAATGACCAAGTCAAGGTTATACGAATTATTCAAATATACAATTTCAAATCCAAGGTTTAGAGAAACAGCCTCTGCTTTGATTCAGTATTTGTTTTTGTTCTGGCAGGCTGTTTTCATTACTTGACTGCTATATGCTCTAACTCTATCCATTTGCCACTTTGAATCTCTGCATGCCAATGCCAATTCAGTCTCTTTGCCCAATAGTCCTCAATATGTTTTGATTTTCTACTTTCCCATTAGCAAAAAGCTTAAAATCCTTTGCAGTTGATTATGGAAATGACTACTGTATGCTGTGATATTGTAGAATCCTTAATCTCATCTCTGCTTATGCCCAATAGGTTTAGGAGAGGAAAGTGTCCATTTCTTGAACCGTTATAGATATTAATACATTCTAATAAACATTTCCTTTGCTGCACGTGGCTGCCACTCTAAACCACTGTTTATTGTGATACATATACCCACCTAGATTTGTATGGCTAATGTAAGCCAGACTCTTGGTCTCTTCTGTTTGGGATTATTCCCATTGATCAGTGGGCTTCGTTCTGTAATGATAACTCCAAGCTTAACAAGGAGAGATTATCAGTGATGCTGGTGCATATTTCATGAGAATCCATTATTCTGATAAAGTGGGTGCTTCTGGAGAGCACAGGCTGTAATTGCTAAGTTTTTGCCCAGCCTCCCACAGTATATCCACTTTGGAATACCTAATTCTCTGGACTTTTTGATCCCTTTCCTCTTTGCCAGTCATGGAATTCTGACATTTTTCTTTTACTCCATGATGCTATTAATTATTCCAGGCATTCAAGAGCAGTTCTAGGAACATGTTGATTACTTCTTGGAGATTCCAAGATTAAATAGTAAAACGTAGAGATGTATTTTCAAATGAAAACAAAACAAACTGTCTCCTATCCAAATTATGCTCTGAATCACTTGAATCAGGACCTTCAGAACCTAGTTCCAAGAACTTTAACCACATTATTCCTATGCACATTTTGGCACTTCAGTGAAAATGAATTAACTCTGTTGACTGATGTAGGAAAAACGGTATTCTTTTAGTAAGAACTTATTTTTCCTTATTTGTTTGGATTACTTGAGTCATTCTATCAAAATTTATACATAGCCTTGATGGAACAAATTAGAAAACCTAGAAATGTGTGGGTGGGCATGAGGGAGAACATATTCAGTATAAACTACACATGTATAAAAATTTTTATACATGCATAAAAACACACATGTATAAAAATACATAAGTTTAAAAATCATAATCACTAACAAGCTCTACCTGATCTAATTATTCCTGGGCACTGTCAAATTTTAAAGCCACCAAAACTATCTGCTTTTAAACTGTCAGAGAGATTTGCTGATTTTTGTATTATTAATCCATTATTACAATCTTAGAAAGACTTATCTGATTCATTATGTATTACTGTTTATGTGTTATTAAGTACATATTCCTAATACTTGGTTCAATTACTAATAGTTTGCCTTTTTGCAAGAGCATAGTTGTATCTTATGTTTTCCTGAATGTGATAGAACTATTGAATAAAGTCTGGGTTTGATGTTTTCTTTGTGGGAATTTTTCTGTTTACCTTGAATCATCTTTACCAAGGAAAAATGTGCATTCTACTGAATATTTTAAGACAATGAATGACTAGCAGGTGAATCAGCACAGCTACAAAATCATACCAACATTGCTGTCTGTGAGAAAGAAAACGCTCCCTGAATTTCTACAAACAGAGGCTGGAGAATAGAATGTTTGTTTCCATGGCAGAATTCCTGGCATCTCATTGGAAATCATGTCATAATCTATCAGCAAGGAGCACAAATACTTTATTTATACTTAAATCTGGAACAAGGGCATTAAGAAGGTAAGTTCTCTCGGTCACAAAAGTGTGTGCTGTTAATCCTCCTTCAGATCAGTCTCTGGTGACTTCAGACATGTTTGTACATGCCTTTGTCCACCTGCACTGTTCTCTGGATGTCAAAGCCAGCCCATGCTCTACATACTGTAGCTCTATCAGTTCTTCTGCTACTGCTCTAGATTCGATGGGATCTGCTATTCTGACTTCAGTTTCCAACCTGGATGCAGGGAATATGAAAGTTGTCACTCTTGTAATAAGATAAACACAGAACACACGAAAACCCAATGTTCTTGTTAGATTTGTCACAGAGCAAAGTGCTGTTCCAAACCTTGGTTCAAAAAGTGCAAAGTCTTGGTAGTGAAAGCCCAGGAACAGAAGTGGGTGGCTAGAGGCCTTTGGTATGAATTTATAAAATTGTAATTGTTGATTGCTAGAGGCTTTGTGTAGGTAAGCCTAGAAGTTAAAAATTCCAGGTTCCTGACTGGGCACAGTGGTGCAAAACTTTAATCACACCTCTCAGAACTGATTTTGAGGCAAGCTTAGGCTAGAGGAAGAGCAAAGACCAAATTAAAAAGCAAGCAAACAACACTATCTCAAGATAACTTGTGATAGGCTATGCCATACTAGTTTTAGGTATATTGGGCCAATGAAGTAGAAAACAAATAGCAATCACAATAGAGTAAATGCCATGTATTTAGCATGACAAAAGCATACTATTTTTTAAATTTGGTAACTTCAATGTCTCTGATCAGATCATGGTTTCCTTTTTAATGAGTAGGGATGTAGTTACCCTGCCCTGTGTCGTTGTATTAGAGAAGGAAATCACAAAGAATCTTATTTCTTTAAAAGGTTTGTCTTTATTTTATGTGTAAGGGTATTTTATCTACATGTATGTATGTGAACCATATGCATGCCTGGTGCCCAAGAAGACCAGAAGAGGGCATTGGATCCACTGGAACTGGAATTACAGATGGTGGTGAGCCTCCATGATGGTCTGGGTATTGAACCTGGGTCCTCTGCAAGAGCAGCCAGTGTTCCTAACTGGTGAGCAATCTCTTCATTTCCATCACAAAGAATTTTAGAAAACAAGATTCTGGTAATAAAAATATAAATGAAAATAACAAATATAAGCTTCTGATGAGATACATCTATTTTTATCAAAAGACAATAAAGATATGCATAGGATACTGATGCTTTAGAGTGTGGATGGTGGAGAGGGATTGCCACTGTTAGCTCTGCTGCTCACAGTCATTATTTCTCAGAAACTCACTTGACCCTTTTTAGTTTACACACCATGAGACAGTGACGTAGATAACAGTTCCTACTGTAGGCATTGTTGGGATAATAACAGTTCTTCGTGCAAGCATGCACTCTCTATAAATATACATATATATGTAATTTATATATATATCTAATTATATGAAAATGTCATAACATGTACAAAAAAGTCAAGAATAAAATTTTAAAAATTAAGAAAAAAGATAGTTAAGGAAGACTCTTCAGGTTCTAGTTACAGTTGAACAACTAACTTTAATGACCTGATCTAAATGGTCATGAGTGGCAACTTTCCCAGGAGCACCCAGCTGGATGGAACTGAAAGTTGGAATGGCAAGTGGGCAAGGGTAAGGGTCTGTAGTAGGAAACTCCAGGTAGAAAACAAAAAGAAAGCTAAGCCATCAAGATGACAGTACACAAAGGTGCGTGCCACCAAGCATGACAACCCGAGTTGATCCCTGGAATCCACATGGTGGAAGGAGAGAGTCAATTACTAAAGATTGTCCTCTGCATACCTCCCCAGGAAACACACACACACCAGGAAACACACACACACACACACACACACACACACACACACACTCACACACACAGACACACACAGACACACAGACACACAGACACACACACACACTTAACTAGTTAATTAATTATAATGAAGTGACTATTCTTTAAGGGCTGAAAAGATTGCTCATTGCCTTAGAGCCCTGGTTTTTCTTTCAAAAGAACCAAGTTTGATTCTCATCACCCATGTGGCAGCTCACAGTCATTTGTAGTTCCAGATCCAGGGGATCCAGTGCCACCTTCTGACTTCCTTAGGCACTTCACACATATGGTACACAGAAAACATGCAGGCAAAACACTTATACACATAAAGTAAAACTAAAATTCTAAGAACTTAAAAATAAAAGCCATTCAATTCTTCTGTTTTTTGTTACTCAATATCACCTTTCAGAAGACCAAAATTCTCATGTGTAAAGAAAGGCCTTGCTACATATGATTCAAGTAGACTGTACCATAGAATGGCAGCTGTAGGAGAAGGGAAAGTTCAAGTGTAAACACCTGACAAGGGAACTTATCTAGTCAGTCGTCTGAGTTGCTCAAAGCTCTTAAATCAATTGAGTGGTGCTTATTTTAACTGTTTTAAGGTCAATGATTCTACAGTGCTTCCATTTACTGTAACTGCCTTAGTTATTTTGAATAGCCTACTTCCATTTACCGTTAAACTGCCTTAGTTATTTTGAATAACCTACTTCCATTTACTGTTAAACTGCCTTAGTTATTTTGAATAACCTACATGATGCTACCCATTAGGGAAAATTATTGCGATAGATAAATGTTGACACAAAATTAGAGAGGATATGGGATGGATTTATTTTTTAATACATGATGGTAACATGACAAAACCCTTCATGCAAAAAACATAAATGAGGAAGGTAACTCATGATCTGAAAGGTTTTAGTCTGTGCTACCTGGTCCCATTGTTCAGGGGGTTACAATGAAGCAAAGATGCTCACTTCAAAGCAGCCAGGAAACAGATTGAGAAGAGGCCAAGGACAAGTTCAAGATTGTGGTTCAAAGACCTGACTTCACTGACTTCCTCCACTAAGACTCTACCTCCTAATGGCTCTGTCGGTGATGAACTCACCAATGGAGTTGTCCAGTAGTAAGTTAGTACCCTCATGATCTAATGTGGCTTTAATTTTGACCTCCTTTTTTGCATTCACTGACTTTTCCAAATCTATCCATTATTCTGAAAATAATATGATAGTTCTGATAGTAAAATTTTCAACTTTGGCTTACAAAAAATAACTTCTGACAGCTGCTTAAAAGGAAGTGTCAGGTAGGGTATCTTGGTTGGGGGTAAAGGACCAACCCGATTAGAAGATCTGTGAGAAATCCCCTGCACTTGGAGTCAGCAGCCAGGGGCTGCTCTGCCTTTGCCTAGTCACTGAAGAGCCTTTTATAACAGAGCTTGGTGATGCCCACTTTCAGCCCTTGTCATGCTCACAAGCTTCCACTGCAGAAGTCTGTGCTTTCAATGACTATCACTAAGAAATTGTCTTACTATATCACAAATTTATCTGAATTACTCCATGTGGGTACTTGACCCCTAGGCCATGTTTTCCCTAAGCCCCCAGAACAGTGGGTAGTTCCTATGATATCCAAGGAAGCAAAGCATATGGAAAGTTATGGGTGATTTGTTCAGCTCTATCTCAAAGAACTGCATAATCCCTTCAGCTTCCCACTTGTAAACCCCAGAGGAGACAGTGGTGAAGCCAGTGGCTATGACAAAGGAATCATAGTACCACCATGAAAGACCACAGACTTACCTCCCTGGTATCTGTTTTCCCACCATTCTTCTGAGAATCACTTTCAAAAGAGACCTAATGAAATTAAAGTGGAAATAAGTGATCTAATATCTAACCCTAGAGGCAAAATATAACTTGGTAGAAGCAGCATTATTTAAGATTTAAGGCTATACATCTTAAAGCCAAGATCAACAGCACTTTGAGCAAACCACCAATCTAAGTCTAAGTTGTTTCATTTGTGAAATAGAGATAATGCTGTCCCTCCACCATAATGAGACTTAAATGGAATATGGCATAGATTACACATACACATTGCATATATACTGCATATACTCACAATGTATAGCCACATTGCTATGTTCACCTCCCATCTCTTGTCATTATTTTTATTTGAATTTATTAAGCTCATATTACTTCTGACTACTATAAACTACATCTGATGAAGACAAAGTTCTCAGGGACCAATAAGCAGAGAGATGTTAGTGTTCCTGGGTTCCCAGTATTCATACACTAGAGGTCTGCTTTCCCTCAGAAGAGTAGAGCATGAGGAGATGAGATCAGGTACTTATCTCTGATCCAGAAGGTGTCTATATAAGTATATTCATCTAGGTCCTTAGTCTCAGAGTATCTATTTGGCACCTACATCAATAACTCCTGCCATGTTGGTTTCAGTATTCTGTCAAAAACTAAGAGATTTTGTCCAAAATATTTGATGGCCTTTATTTATTTTTACATGCTAAATAAAGATGGTTTAATTGGAATATAGCCAGTGTGAATTAGATACTGCATGGCAGAAATTTCAAACTCTTCTTCCTCTTCAGCAATCATATAATATAGTGGCAAAGTTTCTACAGTAGTTCCAGGAAGTGCAAACAAACTACACAAACACACACTCAAGGAGAGCAGGTTTGAATGGTTCTTAGTTGCCTAATTCTCCTTGCCATACCCTTTAAATACAAATTGCCATTTTCAAAAAGGTTCATACACAAATGAGTTTTTTTTTCTGAAGAGTATTTTCAATATAATCATAATGAAAGCAAGAAAGAAAACGTGGAGAGTTAGCCTGTGGAGGAAGCCGCTCAGGCTGGCACCTACAGCTTATTCACCACATAGTTGGCCAAAACCACAATGTTGAGGTCACAGCAAAGTGGACGGAAGCTCTAATTTTACCAGCAGTAAGATGCAAGTATCTCCTTCTGAGGAAGAGAGACGGGGGAAAGGAAGGAAAGGGACACGGAAAGTGTGGCATTATTATACTGGCTAATTTGTCATTGCAATTAAAGTTAAGGCCACACTTCCCTTTGCAACAAGAGAAGACCCAAAGCAGCATGACCAAGAAAGCTTTGTTTGCAAAGAACTTTTCCAAGACACTGTTTTTCTCCTGGAAAATGTGGTTTATCTAATTGGTGACTGAGGAAAACCATCTTTTTAAACTTCCCACTCAGTGACTCACCCTGGGGTGTGTCTGCCTTGCAGCATCCTGTGAGATCCAGTAATCTCAAGTGGCATGACCAACACAGTCCCAAAACTCCTGCGTCAAGCGGAGCTACGGGTGCTGGGAAACCAGAGCGAGCCGGTTTTCTAAACAGCGTGGTTAGCAAAATTACATGTTGTGAAATGGGGCTCCGTCCTTTAAAGGATCACTACCTATTTTTAAAAGAACCTGTCCAATGGTTCCTCTTGATGCCCAGATGTGGACAGTTGGTAAAGGCCAGGTGACCGTTACCTCTGAAGGGTGAGCACAGCAACTATCTTATGGTTTCTCCCTCTTCACTTTGAGAATATCCCCATGCCATTGCCAGTTAGAATAAATGGAAATGAAATGGTAAACTTGGGTAAGTTCTTCTTTGAATGTAATTTGAGACACTGACAAAACATCATAAGAACTGAGCCAGCCAGACAAGGGAACATCAAACACTGGGGAAAGAGATGAAGAGCAGTCTGAAGCCTTAGTATCAAACCAGAATCTTGCCACAGGCAATAGTGATGCATTCTTGGCTGCTGAGCATTTGTAGTCAATAGAAAGTTAGAGTTTACGTGTATAAAAGCATGATACACATGATAAGTCATGGAAAATAGAATGAGGACACTAGGTTTTCCAAAAGATGAGGATGTGTAACTAGGCAACTTAAGGGTATTAAAGAAAAGAAAAAAGAAGGCAAAGGGGTTGGAAATAATGTCAGCCATCTTTATTTTAAATTAGTCTATCTTCTTTGTTGTAGATAGGCCAGGTAGACACAGTTCTAGATAGAAGATACAAGGTGACTGGGCACCTTCTGGGTTCTTTAAAGCTTGTCTCATCAAACATCCAGTTTGTTTCTTGGAATAAACCATAGAGACTACAAAACAACCCAACATGCAGACTCCCTAGCTGTCAGTCTAGAGTCCATGAGCTCCTGTGAGCTCAGGTCAGCTGTTTCTGTGGGTTTCCCCATCATGATCTGGACACCCCCTCCCCGTCCTGTTTATATAATCCCTCTTCCCTTTCTTCAGCTGGACTCCCAGAGCTCAGCCTGGTGCTTGGCTGTGGATCTCTGCATCTGTTCCCATCAGTTACTGGACGAAGGTTCATGTTTGTCTTTCTGGGTCTGGGTTACCTCACTCAGGATGATTTTTTTCTAGTTCCATCCATTTGCCTGCAAGTTTCATGAGATCATTGTTTTTTTTTTTTATAACCTCTGAATAATACTCCATTGTGTAAATGTACCACATTTTCTTTATCCATTCTTCAGTTGAGGAGCATCTAGGTTGTTTCCAGGTTCTGGCTATTATAAATAATGCCGCTATGAACTAGGCCCTCTGCATGTGGGTGACAGTTATGTAGCATGGTCTGTTTGTGGGGCCCTTAGCAGCGGGACCAAGATCTGTCCCTGGCACATGAGCTGGCTTTTTGGAACCCATTCCCTATGATGGAATGCCTTGCTCAGCCTTGATACAGTGGGAAGGAACTTGGTCCTGCTTCAACTTGATACGCCATTCTTCGTTGACTCCCATGGGAGGCTGTACCCTTTCTGAGGAGTGGATGGGGGTAGAAAAGAGGTGGGGGGAGAGAACAGGAGGAAAGGAGGGAGGGGAAACTGTTGTTGGTATGTAAAATAAACAAAATGCAAATCTCATCCTAGACTGGAAAGCTCTTACGCAAATCTCTAAGAATGAATGAGTAAAATCAATTAGTGTCTTAAGAATGAACAAGACACTAGGTAGGTTACCAAATATATAAACAGCACATAGGTAGGGCTGCTTAGGTCTGTGTGGCAACTGTATTTTGGGAAGTAAAGAGATTTACTTTTTTTTTTTTTGCTTCCCTTATACAAATATACTAAGGACCAACATGTGGTAACCTCCAAGCTACATAAAGCTAGAGAAATAGATCAGTTTTATTCAGACAAAGGAGACAAGATGGGAACCAGTCTCATTGGTGGGATGAGTTAAATAAGATCAGCATAATGTGAGGTTCCTGGGGAGTACATTAAGGTAAATAAACTATTTGTCTTTGGCCATTTAGGGTAGAGTTCTGGGCACACCGGGTGTTAAGAATGATCACCACATCAGACTCATAAGGGTTTTTAGAGGTCTAGGCCTGGGATGTTCATACATTTCCTGTTTTTGTCCCTTTATTAAGACTGCTCATTGGCAACAGTATGTGCTCCACTGCTTACTCTCCAAGAGGTCTCATAATTGCATCCTCCACCTCACAAGGATCAGCTCTGTGACAGAGGAAGGAAAATCACTGCATATGGCACTATGAAGTTCCTTTACTCCTAATTGGCTTTTGAAATGAAAATGGAGAACCAGCCAGTCATTCAACTAGATGAACACTTTATACTAGCTGTTACACCTCTTCTTAATAATTCCTAAAGGCACTGTTACTGTCACTTTCGATGCTCTGGTTTTCTGAAAGCATGGTGTGTACTACTGTTAGCAGTGTAACTGGGACAGGATTGAATAAAAACAAACGGTTGGCTGCCAAGATCACACAGCTGGAAAAGGTGTTTGCTGCTAAACCTTCCTCATCACAAGGACTCACATGGTGGATGGAGAGAACCAATTCTCGAATGTATATTCAGAAGTTTTCCAGTCCTGACCCGTCCACTCTCTGTCCCAGCAGCTGCTTCCTAATTACCACACAGAGACTTAATATTATTTATAAATGTGTGGCCAATAGCTCAGGTGTGTTACTAGCTAATTGTTACATTTAGATTAACCCATATTTCTACTTATGCTTTGTCACATAGCTCATGGCTTGTTATCTCATTTTCTACATGTCCTGCTTGCTCAGTGTCTGGCTGATGTTTCCTCTGACTCTGCCCTTCCTCATCCCATCACTCTCTGCTTGGCTTTCCCACCTAACTTTATCCTGCTCAGCTATTGGCTAGTGAGTTTGTTTATTAAGCCAATCATAGTGACATATATTCACACAGTGTAAAGGAATATTCCACAGCATAAATGCTGTCCTATGAAGTCATATGCACGTCATGGTAACCATAGGCACGGATTGTGCATACACTCATGGGTACACAATAAATAAATAAGTATAAGAATAATAAAAATGAAAGGTTATGACAATGAGTTTAGTTAGTATATAAACAAAGGATAATAGTTAAATAACAAAACAATAAAGGTATGCAGTTATGGTGAGAATCACACATCATCATGTGAATGGCTGAAATCTGCTCTGAATTATCCTTCTTGTTAGATATATCACAAGCTAGTCAGAAGTAAATGTTAGCATCAAAATAGTAAACTCCAAAGGACCCAATAAAATGAGTGTGCTAGTTAGTTTTTATTGTAAACGTGACAGACCCTAGAGTTACCTGAGAAGAGGAAACCAAACTTCACTTTAAGAATTCCCTTGATCAGACTGGCCATGGCCATGTCTGTGGGAAAGAATATTAATTGATGATTGATGTGGGAGGGTTCAGCCACTGTGAGTGGTAATATTTCTGAGCAGGTAGACTTGAGTTGTGTAAAAAGCTAGCTGAGCATGAGCCAAAGAGCAAACCGACAGGCAACTCTCTTCCATGGTTTCTGTTCCAGGCATTTCTGTTCCAGGTCCTTGCTTTGAGTTCCTGCCCTGACTTCCCTCACTGACAGACTGTTACCTGGAGTATGAGATGAAACAATCCTTTTCCTCCACAGGTTGCTGTTAGTCACAGTGTTTATCACAGCAATAGGAAGCAAGCTAGGGCAATGAGCAACGCTGAAAATTGAGACTTCACTACAGATGCATGTGAGCATGCATGTTTCTTAAAGAGAACTAAAAGTTCATGGTAATTGCTCTAATTAGTCAGTGCTCTATAGAAGGAGGATGGTAGTAGGAGTACCTACTTTTGTCCTGTGACCTGGACAAGCTTCAGAAGGTAGAATTTTCTCTTCTGTAGTTCCATGTTATTGTCTCTGTGTATTTCCCATGGAATCTGTTTAAAGGTGTATATTTAACAGAACTGTATTTTGCATATCGCCTGTGTATCCTAGTGACCTGAGTCAGCTCACAGGGATCACAAACATTCAGTGGTGCCATACAGACACAACCATTTAGGCTACAAATCACTAAAACAGATAAAGGCCTTTGCTGCCTGTATCCCAAGTGTTAGAAATGTTCCCATAAATTTCAAGCCTAATGGAATGAGATTGGATGGGAAGAAAAGGAGACAAAGACAGAACTATTTACTCCATTAATAGGATCTATAGCAAACAATAAGTCACAAAGTCATTCCCTGACTTTGATACAGCCCTTGCCTCACTAGAATTGCTCTCTGGAACTCTCCCACGCCAGGTAGGGTTTAGAGTGTGTCATTCAGAAAGCCTCAAGTAGATGGTGGTACTAAAAGGGTGGCTGATGCCAGCTTGTTGACCTGAGACAATCCCTAGAAGTCTCTGGTTAGTGTCAACAAGACACACAGGAAGAGCCTAAGTACGTGAAGCCTAGGACGATAGAACCGTACTTCTACTTTGGTCATCACAGCTGATCATCGTGATCTATGACTGTTACTGTGATGTCTCTTAGATGATAGAGAAAAGAAAATTACACTGTTGCTAATAGGCAGTGAGGAAAAAACCAAAGAACCAAGAAACATAAGTTTTCTCAGGCCTGAGCCTCTGGAGAGCCCTTTAAAGTCTATAATGTGGTATAGGGAGTCTATCAACCTAAAAGACAGAATGACAACAGTGAACTCTGCAGAAAATGTCAGAGCAAGAAGGTGGGAACAGGAAATCATGCAAACTTGTAGCTGTGTCTGAAAGGCTACCAGATAGTGGAAATTGTGATGGAGGTTTTTTGGGGAAAAAAGTAGGGGGGCTGTCAAGTAGCTGACATAATGAGCAGATTAGGACTGACTGCATGGTTTGTTTTGTATCTATTTGTTTTGGAAGTACTATGGATTGAGCTTGGAGACTCATGAATACTAGAGAAATACTCCACAGAAAGACATGGTGGCTGATGCCAGCTTGTTGATCTGAGACAGTCCCTAGAAATCTATAGTTAGTGTCATCAAAACTCATGGGAAGAGCCTGAGTATATGAAGCCTTGGACAATAGAATGTGGTGTTTCCACCTCACCCATCACAGCTGATCATCAGCATCTGTGACTGCTATACCCTTGGCCTTCTTTCACATATTTTAACTCCAGAATAGACTTAGGGTTTTTCACTTGTTGGTTAATTCACATTTAGATTCTAGAAAGTCATTAAAACTGGCATCCCAGTGTGATTATCAGTGTACAGCTTTCATGGCTTCTGTGCCTGCTGGCTGTGATTCCTTCACATCTACTGGCCATGGACTCTTCATCGCTGTGAAGGTGAAACACCCCTAAGGACCAACTTCTGTTCCTGCCGCTACATTATTACAGAGGAGCTCTGTTCTCCTTTAAGCAAATTCTCTGAGCTCAAACAGTCTTTTTGAAATATGTGAGGTGCTCAGGACCCTCTGGAATTCAGCAAATGTGCTTTTACATTACAGAGGAGAGTGGGAGGTCCCTGTGTGCTGAGACCAAATTGTAGCCATGCTGACCCTGTAATGATGCTTGGCTTTCCATGTTATGGACACTCCCCAGGCCCTATTGGGAGCATGAATAGGAAAGTCCTCATATTTTTGGAACCTCATTGGAATCATGGCTCACTGTAATTAGTTCTCATGGTAGACCATTGTAGAATTTCTGAGAGCAGCTGAATGACTTTAAACGTGGAGTGTTAGGCAAAGGAAAAAAAAAGACTTGAGAAGCATTATCAGTAGTTTGGCAGATCATGCAATCTTTGCATTAGGAGCACTTGGCTCAAGATCATCAATTATTTGCCACTGAATATTGAATAAGTGACTTATGCTCTGTCTCAGATTTCTGTTAGGCTAACATCTGCCTCAAAAAATCTCCAGGATTTAATGGAATGAAAAGCCTCTTTTAGTTTAGATTCAGTGACCTCCAACTAGCTTGGGTCAGCTGTCTCTGTGGGTTTCCCCATCATGATCCTGACCCCTTTGCTCATATAATCCCTCCTCCCTCTCTTTGACTGGACTCCAGGAGCTCCATCCAGTGCTTAGCTGTGGATCTCTGCATCTGCTTGCATCTGTTACTGGATGAAGGTTCTATGATGACAATTAGGGTAGTCATCGATCTGATTACAGGGAAAGGCCAGTTCAGGGACCCTCTCCACTATTGCTTGGAGTCTTAACTGGGTTCATCCTTATGGGTTCCTGGGAATTTCCCTAGCACCAGGTTTCTCCCTAACCCCATAATGGCTCCCTCTATCAAGATAACTCTTTCCCTGCTCTCCCTGTCTGTCCCTTCCCCAACTGAACCATCCCGTTCCCTCATGTTCCATGCTCCCAATTTGTTCAGGAGAGCTTATCTATTTCCCATTCCTAGGGGGATCCATTCATGTCTCTCTTAGGGTCCTCCTTGTTACGTAGCTTCTCTGGGGTTGTGGATTATAGCCTGGTTATCCTTTGTTTTATGTCTAATATCCACTGACTCTGAACTGACAGCTGGGGAACCTACATGGGACCAAACTAGGCCCTCTGAATGTGGGTGACAGTTGTGTGGCTTGGGCAGTATGTGGGGCCACTGGCAGTGGGACCAGGATTTATCACTAGTGCATGAACTGGCTTGTTGGAGCCCATTCCTTGTGGAGAGATACCTTGCTCAGCCTCAGGGGAGAGGGGCTTGGTCCTGCCTCAACTTGATATGCCAGACTTTGTTGACTCCCCATGGGAGGCCTTATCCTCTCTGAGGAGTGGATGGGGAGTAAGGTGGAGGTAAGGTGAGGGGTGAGTGGGAGGAGGGGAGGGATGGGGAACTCTGGTTGGTATGTAAAATGGGAAAAAAATCTTTTAAATAAAAAAAGAAAAGCCTCTTTTAATTGTAACACCGCATTCTTTCTGAAAAGTCAGGAGGCTTTCATGTCTAACATTTTGTATTCTGCCACTATGATGCTAGCAGAAATCTCCATTATCTAGTAGACTTGGTCAGAGCTGGAATTGCTGAGGCTAACAAGGCCCGCTGTGTAAGGCCAAGGGACTGCTTGGACTGGGATCTGCAAGTTATGGGGGATGCTTTTAGTTTAGCAGCAAGTCAAAGAGCAAAATGCTAAAACATTGATAGGTCAAGTCCAAGTTACCAAAACCACCATGGTTTTAATGCTGCTATATTGTTTTCTATAACGTCTAATAATTCTTAAAAGAATATCAATGATGATAAAATAGTGGCCATCTTTCACCAGTGTGCTACAGAAGAACTTTCACCTTCAGCCTCCTCAACTCTGAATCCCATGCACTAAAATCCTGATACTTACTTACTGCCCAGTAGAAGTGAAGAGCACAGACAGACCTCCAGTTGGATGAGCAGGCACCAGGAAGCCTCTTCCCAGAGGAAACTAAGGAAGCATGGAGTTCAGAAATTGTTTAAATTAAGAACGTAAGGAAAATCCTGTTTTGAATGAAACCATTTCTATACATTAACTTACTGATTTTTACTTTACCATCCCAGCTGTGTTCATCTCATTTCCCAGCAACTACCACAGTAGCAAGATGCACTGTGGCATGCAGCTGAAGAGAACTTGCTACAGGGATTTGGTTTAGCTAGTCTGCTTGGCTGATAGACTAGATCCTTGAGACTTCTATCTATTAGACTGCTCTTAGCATCTACTCTAATATATCCAGTTTTTTAGTCAGACACTGGAATTTGATCATTCAATACTTACTGCAGAGTGGTGAGGGCAGGCAGTAGGAAATGACAAGATATATGACAATTTTATCTTTAGGAACTTTCTGAATAAATAATGATAATCATAAACAATATTAATGATAAATGTCAATCAAGCTAAATGTAGAGAACACTGAGCTCTGTATAGTTTTGTCAAAGTTAAAGTCTGGAAACATATTTACAGCAATTAAAACTTTTATAAGTTTGGCCATTATTTTATTCTGCAGTAACATAATGTTTATTTCACTTGGCTATTAATGTTTTTAAAACCAATATGCACATAAAGTTAGTATCTACTCTTTGTAAAAGTTATTTTATACTGTTCTGATAAAATTAGTAAAATTAGTTCATTTTAATTACAATATTAATATTGCTACCAAAGATACTTTAATTTCAAAATGCTTTATTTGCATTGCAAGCTAATTTAAACATGACAGTTCCACTCTGTGGTCAGTGTTGCAGCAATTCCCCTATACCACACAGAACAAAAGAATGTTCTCCTTTGGGAGGCTGAGACAATATCTGAGAATTTGTTTTGGTCCGGGGATGCAGCACACCAGTAAACAGTTTCCGCAGCATAGGGAAGCCTTGGGCACAAAACATAGCATGGTAAAAACTTAAAAAATAAAAAAATATATTCTTAATTTAACGACAAATTTTAAAAAGGCTAAGTTTACATAGAGACCGTGTTATTCAAAAGAAGGCTGTTAGGATTTGTGCACATCTGTTAGAATAAAAGGTTTGCAATATTTGGCTTTAATTCTTTTGCTCAAATTTTTAAATGGCAAGTTCTGCTACTATTCGTAGTAAGAAAATTCCCTGAATCATGTTTTCTTCATGGCAATTGGACAATAAGTGTATTTTATTATGAATTCTTGGTACATTCAAATATCTACCATATTTTACAAATAATATTTACCAGAAGTACTCCCATTAGCACAATACAGAGTGAGTTCAGATGTCTCCCAGTGGTTTCCAAAAACTATTCCCTAATACAGGTTCAGGTGCCCTAGGGGTTTTCTATGCCAGAATCTAGACAGAAAAGTTATTAAACAGAAAGCACAGGTGTTGCATACTGGCTTAGTAATAAACACTTCTCCTTGCAGAGTCATTGGGTTATCTACACTGAACACTATCTTTGACTGTTTAATGATTGGGCACGCAGGCCTTTTGGAGGGTTGGACCAAGGTGCCCCGCGGGAGGTGAGGCAGACACATCATGCAGACGAGGCTGCAGGTGATGAGGCAAGTTGCAAAGTCACTCACACCCCAGGCACAGTATCCACATGGAAAGGGTTTATTATAATAAAGAGAGAGAGAGAAAGGGGGAGAAGAGAGGAAAAGATGGAGAGAGGAAGAAAGAGAAACGGAGGGAAATATGTCAAATATATTTTTTCCCAATGTTTACATCAAAACATCCTTAAACCCAAAACAACACTTATCATTTTGCTAGCTTGGCCAAATATGGAGCCAGGTACATCCTGTCTTTACAAAACTAAAAAGTGATTGACATCGGCACACATTTTCAAGAACAACAATATTGTTCAAAACATATTTACAGAAATGGGGGTGATCTGCCTCTGATCCTGTCAGTCCTGAATCAGAACAGCTCCCAGGGTCTGAAGTGACAGCTAGCATCCCCAGACAAAATACTGGGAAGAATCAACTCCCAAAGAATTTTAGGGAAAAATAATTGAGAAAAAATGGGGTTTCCAGGAATGATCACATCTGTCCAATGCATAATTGACAAAATGACACTAAAACCACCAAGAGAATCATCAGTCATTATAAGAGAAAAGAGAGTGTGTAGGCCAAGTGGTCCCAGTAATATTCTGCACTGTCCCCAAAGTCCACTGGTCCTTGCCTAGTGAGACTGTCCCCATGGACTTTTGCCTTATCTGGAGACCCATTGGATAAGCACTCATATACTGGTCTGAAACTAGGCTACACTGCTCCCAATACAAAATCAAGTCTAAAACCATATCTCTACTACTGGCAGATGTGTTGTGACCCATGAAACTTTTTCCCAACAATGAACAGTACTGAAGGCTTGAGTTGCTGGATAGAAAACATGTTTTGCTCTTCATTGGATTTTACCAGAATTGAATAAAATTTTGTCAGAATTAAATGCTATCACTTTGATAAAAATTAACTGTTGACACTCAAAATTCTAATATTCCCTTCAGCCTTGTTCTTGTATTTCCAAGAGCTTAGGAAGTGTACTCCCCAGATAACTTTGGCAATGGTTTGAAAGTGTTCACAGTTTCATCTGGGAGAGGCACTTTCACAAGATGTAGAAAGCAGAAGAAGTAAAAGCCAATTCAGCAACAGAGGATGTGTGGGTCATTCAGTGTTTGTGTGCATTCTCCCTCCTGGATACCATGATAGAGTTGTGAGGTCTATGGCACATTTCCAAAGGAGACTGACCCTTGTCTAATTAGTTCAAAGTCTAAATCCTGTAATCCAGATCCTTGTAAGGAGTGACTTTGCTACCCCAGTTTTTCAGTGGTTTCAGAAAGGCCTAACTCTAGCCTGGAGGGTTTCCTCTTTTTAACATTAAATTCTAAATACAAGTGGAAGTGGAAAATACATCTGTACTGAGAGAGTCAATTCCAGAGAAATAACCATCTCAAAAGATAGATTGAGCTAAGATGGCAGAAGCCAGCAGAAAGAGAGAAATTAGCATCTAAAATGATTAAGAGCAGTTGGGATGGGAAACAAAGAGAGTTCTGATAGAGGCCACTCATGTGCTTCCATATGTCTAGAAATATTTGCCAGGAACCAAGCAAGTCACCTAATATGAATATAATTCACTGTCTAACCAGGAAATTATGGTTAATGAATTTCCTGATACACAGAACTTACTAGCAGATAGCAGATCCAAAACTGCTTAGGAAACATGGTTTCCTGATCGATGGATTCTGGCTCTATTGGAAACCCCACTGTCACATAGAACCAGAGAATCCATGTAGCTGGAGAGTTTCTCTCCAGCTCCCACCAAACCCCGCCAGTCCCAGAGCCCACTTATAAAATAAACACACCAACTCTTATATTATTTTTTATTTTATTTATTTTATTTTACAATACCATTCAGTTCTACATATCAGCCATGGATTCCCTTGTTCTCCTCCCTCCTGCCCCCCTCCCCTTCCCCCCAATCCACCCCCCATTCCTACCTCCTCCAGGGCAAAGCCTCCCCCGAGGACTGAGATCAACCTGGTAGACTCAGTCCAGGCAGGGCCAGTCCCCTCCTCCCAGGCCGAGCCAAGCGACCCTGCATAAGCCCCAGGTTTCAAACAGCCAGCTCATACAATGAGCACAGGACCCAGTCCCACTGCCTGGATGCCTCCCAAACAGTTCAAGCCAATCAACTGTCTCACCCATTCAGAGGGCCTGATCCAGTTGGGAGCCCCTCAGCCATTGGTTCATAGTTCATGTGTTTCCATTCATTTGGCTATTTGTCCCTGTGCTTTATCCAACCTTGGTCTCAACAATTCTCATTCATATAGACCCTCCTCTTTCTTGATAATTGGACTCCTGGAGCTCCGCCTGGGGCCTAGCCATGGATCTCTGCTTCCAGATCCCTCAGTCATTGGATGGGGTTTCTAGCAGGACAATTAGGATGTTTGGCCATCCCAAGACCAGAGTGGGTCAGTTCGGGCTGTCTCTCGACTATTGCCAGCAGTCTATTGTGGGGGTATCTTTGTGGATTTTTGTGGGCCTCTCTAGTACTTTACTTCTTCCTATTCTCATGTGGTCTTCATTTATCATGGTCTCCTTTTCCTTGTTCTCCCTCTCTGTTGTTGATCCAGCTGGGGTCTCCCGCTCCCCCAAGCTCTCTTTCCCTTGACCCTCGCCCTTCATTTCCCCCACTTATGACCAGCAACCACATGGTGGCTCACAACTCTTATATTATTTAAACTGCTTGGCCATTAGCTCAGGCCTACCATTGTCTAGCTCTTACTCTTATACTAAGTCCATATTTCTTAATCTATATGTTGCCACGTGTTCCATGGCTTTACCTGTTGCCTCTACATGATGCTCCCTGGATGGCAGCTGGTCTCTCCTCCTCTTGCCTTCCTGTCCTTTCTTTTTCTCCTCTCTGTTAGTCCCGCCTATACTTCCTGCCTGGCTACTGGCCAATCAGTGTTTTATTTATCAAACAATCATCCACAGCAAATCCAAGATCTGGTTTTTGTCACCACTTGCTTTTCTGAAGTCAAGACATTGTGTTATGTGGCTATTTTCTCTAAACATTCCCTCCAGGAGGGACAAACTTTAAAGAGCCCAGGAGCTCCTGAAATTGAGGAGGGTGAGAAGTTTAGAAAGTTCCACCACGATCATCCCCAAGGTCATAAAAGCATAAGTAATGGGGGAAAGGAGGCTGCTCAGTAGAGCTAAATGCAAGTTGTGCATGGGCACTCTAGTGAAACAGCTTCCATGCACTGTCACCCATGCTGGGGTAAGACTCCATGGTGTCATAGCTGCCTCAGAGTTACCCATGCTGTAAGCGACCACTGTAAAGGCTTCACTTAGCAGGACTTTGGCGGACTCATTTCTTTATCTGTTGTCAGTGCCTTCTCTGTGGAATAGACAGAAATGTCTACCCAGGAAAATTCACTCAACCTGAAAGTAGTTTATTGTTTCTTACTTTCAACTAAATCTGAATTGTTTACTTTGTTCTTGTTTTATGTTGTATCATGTTGGTTCTTTAAATTATCTGGGAGTAAGATAGAGTAAGTCCATCCTATTTCTGGATGTACCTACAAAACCCCCACAGAATGCCTGGAGCAGCTATTTGAAGATTTTTTAAAACAAACGGATAATAACAGGAAAATAAGATTTAAAAACCCTAGGATATAGAGTATTATAGAACTTGTACTGTTTATCATTTTTTTTTTTTGCTCTTAAATAAGTATTATTTAGCCTGGGCTCGAGGAAATCAGAAACCTACTGGTAGAAACTGACACAGAAAAAGAGCTAGAGAAGTTGTCTCATTATGGTTCAATATATAAGAACAAAATATTCAAGTGTTGGAGTGGAGAAAACTCTGCTACCCCTACTCTTTTATCCCAACTCCTAAAAACAGAAACAGAGGGGAAGAGAAGGTCATTTTCTTCCCAGAGCATCTGCTATCTCAAGGGATTATGGTAAACTTCAACTTCATTTCCTCCTCTCAGTTCTCCTCTTTCTTACCCTGTGGTGGTTTGAATGTATGTATCCCACAGGTTTATATGTTTAAATACTTGATCTGCAGTTGTGGAACTTTTGGAAAAAAATGGGAGGTGTGGTCTTGTTAGAGGAGGTGTATCGCTGAGGTTTCCAAAGACCATGCCATTCCCAATTAGCTCACTGTCTCATGGTTGTGCCTTAAGGTGTGAGTTCTCAGTTACTGCTCTACCATCATACCTTCTTGCCAGCTGCCATTTCCCTGCCATGAAGGTCATGGACCCTAATTAACATTCTGATGCCATAATCTCCCAAAGACTCATTTATAAGATGGCTTATCGCATCAATAGGAAAGTAGCTAAGAAATATCTCAGTAAGAGTGCTGCTGTGAGAAGTGTAATACAAGGCAAATGGAGTCTCATTGTCAAATTTATATGACAATTATAACCTAAAGTGGAAAGGGTCAAACCTAATTATAAACAATAGTCCTATATTTTTCTTGAGACAGTAAAATATTGAATCTAAATAAACTACAAAATGTTGAAACCTAAATTACCCAACAAGAAGTCTGTGAGATTGCATCTTCTAGTAATATCAAAGGTATACCCATAAAGTCTCACCAATGTGACCACCCTACTCTGAGCTTAACAAGGCTGAATCAACAAACATGCCAAACTGAATGGGGAAAAGCCCATGAGGCCTCAGACCTACACAAAGAACTACAGTCAACTGAGGAAAGCTGGGAGCAGACGTGGTCCTCCCCAGAAAACAGCACACTGATCTATTGTCCAGTGACAAACAGTCTGCCCTAAACACATACATATGGACACATTAACATTATATGGACTCAACAGGCTCTATTTAGTAACATATATGTATGTAAAAATATAAATATGTGTACACTAGCAATTAATAAAAAAGTTCATGAATTTGAAGGAGAATGGGGAGGGGTATAAGGGAGGGTTTGGAGAAAGGAAAAGGAAGGGAGAAATGTTGTAATTAAACCACACTATCAAAAATAAACAACAAGAAAGAAGTCTATGTGGAGATATAATAGATACATAATGTATAAAGTTGAATACTAAAATATTCCTGTAACCCCAAAGAAGGAAAGCATAACTATGAAAATATCAATATTATACTAAATGTAAGTTGGTTGAAACACACTAATTAAAAAATACGGCTTATCTGAGTGGATAAAGTTTGTGACCCCAAAACATATTGGGTACAAAAACTCACTTCAAATATAATTATAGAGATTAAAATGTAAAAGATGGGAAAAGAAACATAATGAAGACAATCAAAAGTTCAGATGATGGATATTTAGTGAACAATAATTTTCAAAAAACTGTAATATACTGGGAATGACACCCAGAGGCTGAATAGGTCCTGAGCAGCTCAAATCACAAACTCACAGACCATGGACAGGTGAGGCTGGAAGCCATCTGGCGTCTATGATATAGCTGTGACTTTCTAAGAGTCTAAACCAATTTGGATGAATTCCCGCCATCTCGCCTTTGCACAGAACCCCTTCTTGGATATTAAATGACCTCCTTTTCTTAACATTAGAGTAACAAACATGCCCATGAGAAAATACATTGTTCCATTCAGTCTCCTTTTCTCAGCCACATTGTGACCTACCAGGTCTGTAGAGCAAAGGCTGTTTGTTTCAGTCCATCCTTCAGACGACCATCAGTGCAGACTCAGCACCCTATTTTACATGCTCACATTTACCTCCTCATCCTCCACAGACAAACAGACCTCTAAATTAATGGTAGAGAACTAAATCATCTCTCTTTTTTCTCTTTCCAAGAATGTGTTGGCCTGGGTCTTGCCTGAAATGTGAATTTGGAAATGGTGGGCAACCTTAAGTAGGTCAAGATCAGGATCAATATAATAGCAACTAGGCTGACGTTTTTTTCTACTGTCACAGAGTTTTAGCAATAGTGGGTTTTCTATTGGGAAGGAAGTTGAGGAGAATGTCATGAGCCATGTATATAGTCTTAAAATTATTCTTCTTTGTAGAAGTATGTTGATGTATTCCATCAAAATACCACTGCTCAGAAGGCAGAAAATCACCAGCAAATCAAAGGGCTCCTTCATTGTCCTTCCCTGTCACTGTGTCCCTTAAATAAGGCTTCATCCTGCTAAAATAGGTTAGCTGTGCCTGGCTTGAAGATGTTACAGAAAAAAAACACAAAGTAAGCTCCCTGGGGAGTAGAAAGGAGCCTCAGAATGATTTCTCCAGTGGTTTACAATGCCTAGAAACAGAGTGCCTAGCTGTAATGGGGGTAAAAAGAAGGCCACGATGAAGAAACTGGTACTTTATGTTTTCCTAAAGGTGTCACCTCTGTCAAAAGTTCTCAAGTTCTGAGTTTGAAGGAACTTTTGTCTCTTATGCTGGTAGATATCATGTAGACAAAAGATTCACACAAAGGCAAAATTTGCGCTAGCATGGGCTATGAATTTCCCAAGCACAGTTGTGTTAGAAGGTTTGGTTATTGGCCAATGGAAAGTGAAGCTGCCTGTCTTTTCTAGCCACGTGTACTGTTGATGCCCTGCTTGGAGAGACAAGGTTTACAGGCCAGTCTTCATATCCTTGACCAAATCTTAGCAATCGTAGGCTTGTTATTTGAAAGGAAGTTGAGAAGGTCATGAGCCTTGTGCATAGTCTCAAAATTAGTCTTGTTCATAAGTCATTAATTCCTTGCTCGATTCCCACTGAACTCTGGAGAACACCCATGATCTTTAAACTGGCTTTTTCCCAAAGCAAACTGGTTTTGCTGTCCCTGGGGCAGTTCATGTTCGTTTGAAACTTTGTTCTCTGTTTCCCCTGATGCTCCCCCAACCTTGACAGACTGGCTTACATCCTTTCTTTGAATCTCACTCATCCCGCTTTTTTGAAAAGCTGTTCCTCTGCATGAGTCACATACATTTTCCTTTTCGTTTTTTATAGCACTTTCGTATATCTGCCAAGGATGGGGACAGGGGCTCTAAGGTTAAGAACTCATTGTCTGTGTATATCTTTGGTTCACAACTGGATTTCACATCTTAGAAGCCATGTTTTCTAGATCACAGCTGCTTCCTTATTGTTACTGCAGAGCAGCTGAACTTTCAACTTCACAGGTAAAGAAGAAAATGCCAGCTTTTTTGTGAATACTTTTTAAATGGATAAAGCACACTGTTTCTTTGCATATGTAGCATGTTTATGCTTTCTACCTGCTTTATCTTTATCAAGGGCACAGCCCTGTGTACAGAGTAAAAACAACAACCTTCTTGTTAAATCTTGGAAAGTTGAGTCTGTTAATGTCATGCTAACATCTGTATTTAAATGAAAAATTACTATTGTAGGTAAAGAATTTCATGGATAGAATTTTTTATTGTTGACAACTATCAGTTGTCTCATAGTAGTTGGTAATGAGACTTCCTATGATATCTAGGGCACTTAAGGTGACAAAATGGACCAGATACCTTTCTATCTACCATGTATTGAATTTGTATTTAGTTACCTTAAGATTCTGTACTGGCTAGTTTTATGTCTATTTGACACAAGCTTTTTAGAAAAGGGAACCTCAATTGAGGAAATGCCCCCACCATATTGGCCTGTGAGCAAGCCTGTCATACATTTTCTTGATTAATGATTGATGTGGAAGGGCCCAGCTCTCTGTGGGTGATGCCATGCCTGGGTTGGTGGTCCTGAGTCTATAAGAAAGTGGGCTGTGTAAGCCATGAGGAGCAAGCCAATAAGCAGTACCCTTCCATGGCTTCTGCAGCAATTCCTGCTCCAGGTACCTGTCCTGAGTTCCCACCCCAACTTCCCTTATTGATGGTCTGTGATTTGGAACTATAAGCTGAAATAAACCCTTTCCTAGTGTTTTAGTCATAGTGTTTTATCATAGCAAGAGAAACCCTAGCTAAGACAGGTACTCATGGATTGTATGTAAATCTATTTATTTATTTATTTATTTTGATTTCAAGAGAAATATGTAAAACTGAGCCGTAATTAGGGATGGTTATTTTGAGGATGTTGATTGTGAGTCAACTGTGGTGGTTCACAGCTGTACTAAGGACGCTGATTGTGAGTCAACTGTGGTGGTACACAGCTGTCCTCTTTACACTCGAGAATTCGGGACAAGAATTTGAGGTCAAATATGAGACTCCTTTTTAAAAAAGGAAGTGGAAAGTATCTTACTGAGATATAAGATGTGTGTAACATGAATCTTAAAGGGTCTTATTAATAAAAACAAACCTGGAGCCAGGTATTGGGGTTAAAGCTGGAAGATCGGAGAAGCAGAACAAGCCATAGCTACCTCACCTCACAAATTCTTCAGCTGGTCTTGTTTCCTCAGACTGAAAGCCTCTGAGTCCTCATCCGGGATGAATCTCAGCTGAACTGCTGCTAAAAGCCTAAAAGCTTTTAGTTCCTGGTTTTCATGCCTTATATACCTTTCTGCTTCCTGCCATCACTTCCTGGGATTAAAGGCATATGTCACTGTGCTTGGCTGTTTCCAGTGTGGCTTTGAACTCAGAGATCCAAACAGATCTCTGCTTTTGGAATACTAGGATTAAAGGTGTGTGTGCCACCATTTTCTGGCCTCTATGTCTATCTAGTGGCTGTTCTGTTCTCTGACCCCAGATAAGTTCATTAAGGTGCACAATATATTGGGGAACACAATATCACCACAGATGTGTATGCTAAAAACTGCATGTCTGTAAGCACAGAACATGAGGAACATTCCCCAATATACAGAGCCAGATCTGGAGCATTCCACTAAGGAGTTAGATAAGCCCCAGCCAACCAAAGGCTCCTTCAATCCCTTCCCAGTCACTGCTGCCATTACATATAATGCCATCCTCCTAAAATGGGTTATTTGTGCCTAGCTGTGAACTATGTGTGAGTTGAATTCTACAGTTATTTTTCTCTGCCTGCTTTATTTACTCAATTTTAAGTATAATTGATACTGTTGTACAGAGCAATACATTGTTTCATTCTCACTGCCTATAATTTTTCACTAGATAAAACATCCTAGATTTATTCATTGTATGCTGGGTGACATTTATAATATTTTCAGTTTGAGACTATTATAAATAATGTAGAATTGACCACTTTTGCATATCTTCTGAATCCAGGCTGGTATTTTTCACACATGCTCTAAAATTTTTTAAATCTTACTCTTTTTTAACTGACATAACATCTGTACTTAGTTATGGTAGACAGTATTATAGTTTGATAGTTCTCAGTATGCAATGATCAAATTGCAGATACTAACATTTCCATCTTCAGTATTGATTTCCATGTGTTAAGAACCTTCAAATTTTCCTTAGTTATTCTAACATGTAAAATTAATTTTAGATGACAGTTGTCATACTTCTCCCCTAAAGGAGAAATGTATTCCATTTCCATACATTACCCCTTTGTTGTGTGCTGTCCCCACCTAACCTCAAGTGATCTGTCCTCTACTCTCTACTTCTGGGTATTGAGTCTTTCGGCTTCTATAAATGAGGGAGTGCATGAGTGTTTGTGCCTAGATTATCTAACTTCACAGTGTTCTCCATTCCAGTCCTTGTTGCTGAAAATTATAGGATTTCATCATTTTTATGGATGAATAGTACTTTATTGTATGTATAGAAACGGCATAGTCCTTCATTATGCAATTGTCTGGAATTACTTTTCTATTGCTAGTCATTTACGCACATAGCAGAGGCTACCAGTGGTTCCCTCCAAATCCATTTTCCTATTCTTTTCTAGCAATAACTCTCTGATGCCGTAACTACTGGATATGGATGCCTAGAATGAGAACTACATTTTCCAATCTCTCTTATAGCTAGAAGTAAGCTTGAATGTGACTGAGTTCTGCGTAACAGGAAGTAGAAGCATCACGAGGCAGATGCCAAGTACACACTCAAGAGACAGAACTTCAACAGACTTCGCCTTTCTGCTCTCTTCTTCCATTGTACTGTCTGGGAGCACACGCTGCCATACTGAAGTTTCAGGGGGAGGCCCACAAAGCCTGGAATCTTTGTTAGGATTGTATATATCCTGGAGTGCCTAATTGGGTTTTGGCTTGGAAGAGAAATGGAAGGCTTTCTTTTCTTCTTCTTCTTCTTCTTCTTCTTCTTCTTCTTCTTCTTCTTCTTCTTCTTCTTCTTCTTCTTCTTCTTCTAAACTACAGTTGGTTTTCTGCCACTTATAACTGAGATAAAGGCTATCTTATATAATTAGTTTCTAATTGGGATCAGTGTACACTGCACAGTAATAAGATTCCTTTCCTAGTTTTGTGAATCTATAATAAAATTCACGATAAGCAAAATTATTAACTTATGTTTAAGAATATACTAAAGTGCAGATACATTTACTCCTTACATTCATTAGATATCAGTTTGTCAAATGTCTTATATTTTAAAAACAAACAACCAGAACAAAATAGAGCAAAAGAGCCAAAGACAAACTCTAAATTTCATTTTCTTGTCTTTAAGGAAAGTAAATTAAGCAAAAAAGTTGCTTTTTTGTTTTTTTGGTGTGTTTGTGTGTGTGAGAGAGAGAGAAGGGGGAGAGAAAGGGAGATAGAGGGAGATAGAGATAGAGATAGATAGAGATAGAGAGAGAGAGAGAGAGAGAGAGAGAGAGAGAGAGAGAGAGAGAGAGCATCATTCCAAGGTGCATGTGTGAATATCAGAGGAGAGCTTGTGGGTATTAACTCTCTCCCTCCACCATGTGGGTTCCAGGGTCAAATTCAAATCCAGGCTTCTCAGCAAAAACCTTTACCCACTGAGCCATCTTGCTGGCCTGGAAAGTTTTACTTGAAGAATTTAGTTTCTTTCTTTTTGTAACTTTCTCATTCATATTTTTTACCCATTTTTCTATTTTAGACACTATAATTATCTTAGTCTTTTAATTGTAACTGATTTTATATGTTTTAAATGTAGCAGAGAGATGTTTCTTCATTCTTAGAGAGTATGTAGCATTACTGCACATCCTTCTTGCAGAAGAAATTTAGACACAAGTACTCAGGTTTCAAAATATTAAGTTAATAATTTGAGTAAATTGTGATTTTACATATTTACTTTGGAGGAGACCAAAATAATCACTGTTTATAAAACAATGAATGTTTTATAAAGTCATAGAATTTCCCATTCATTAATTCCTCTAGTCTAAGTAACATTTTTACATTTATAGATATTGGTTTATACTCAGTATTTTTAAAGAATGTATCAAGTTATTTTGGAGTTGTTAGTGTGAATAAGAACTTTCACCTTTATTCATTTAATTTGATTAAAACTAGTTCATGAAAACTTTTTTTGTTTTTAGAGTTTTTATTTTTGAATTTCAGATGAAATATTATGGACCATATCATTTCATATTTTAAAAGAATTCAAGAAAGTGATTATATAAGCTAAATTAAGCATAGCACCTGGCATATAACAAGTGCTCCATGGTTTTGAAAGTGCTAATAACATTTCAGTTAATACCATTAGGACTATTATATTAAATCCACAAAACATTTATTGTCAGACAAATATGTTCACAGTGTTTTGCAGATTCTCCTAGACATTCCCATGAATAAGTTGCTTAAGTTCTTCGACATCTTTGTTTTCTCTTATTTTGTGCCCGAGTGTGAAACTCATGAATCCATTTGTTTCTTCCATCTTCCATGGTGAACAGTTCTGTATTTCATTTCTTCCCTTGTTTCTGTAATGGAGAGAAGTCACAGTTAAAAAAAAAAAAGAACAAGCATTTAATCAAGAAAATGCACCACAAGCTTGCCCTCAGTTGAGGTTTCCTCTTCCAATATTATTCTAGCCAGTGTCAACTTGACACAAAACTAGCCAGCGCAGAGACCTTGTTCATGAAAATTTTTAATTCCTATTTTATCCTTTATATGTCCCCTTAAGCAATTTTTAATTTACTTCACTTTCTGAAATTGTATCAGTGGCACAAAATTTATGTTCAATTCTTATGTGTGTATTTTCTCATCATATTGCATTGGGAATAGAATTATAACAATACTGAATAATAATCAGTTGAATATCCCATGACAATGACTACTTTTGCCCAACACAATCTCTTTACTAAATCAACACTAAATGTGATGTTTCAAGTGGGATTTTAATTAATTTTTAATTTCAAATTAAGATAGTATTGAAAAATATTTGTCTTGTTTTATATATGTTACATATTAGTAATTTATATATAAATATATATGATGAATTTCTACTTGACCACTTAAAACTGTCATCCTCATCATCTGCACTAGGTGTCATAGTTCATTTATGCAGACACTTAGACAATTCTGTTTCCTTTTCCTGCGTAAGTTACCTTTAGAATTTCAAAGGCATGTCTACTACTTTCTATCATTTTAGTTAGAGCCTTGAAGTAAGCCATGTTAGAAGACAGACTATTGAAAGATTATAGATTATAAACATGGGCTTCCATTTCTGGCCTCTGATCACAAATCTAATTCAGTAGGTCAAACATAATGTTATCAGTTGGTGTGTAATTAAGTACTTACACATATCTTGATCCTATTGAAAGTACTTCAAATCTTGAGACAGAAATTGAAAACACAATTTATACAGGGAAATACTGTGGATTTCAATAGTTTGGAAAGTGCTGTACAGAAAGCAACATGATTTGGAAATTGCTCCACAGTCATAAAGAAAATATTTTGGCCACTCTGAGAGATGTTCCAGACACTAATTTGAGTCTTATCCTAGCTACAAAATCTTTTCAGGTCAGCAAAAAGGTCACAAAACTGGCCAGAGTTCAGAATGAACATTCATTTGAGATTTGTGAGGAGGATTCGGATCTGGAGCCTCTGTGGACAGACCTTGGCCTCTCTGGCCGTAACTCACTCGTTATTGATACCATATGATTCAGTGACATCCAATGCTGTAAGGGCGATGCTTGCTGCCAACACACAAACCTTCATCTGGAGGGAGCATTCTGCGTTGGGCCTCTCATATTACAAAGATGTAATTTTTGTTATTTTTATTTTTTTTATCCCTCCAAGGACAGGGGTTCCAGCCCTCTTTTCAGTATCTAGCTATTTCAGGCCCAAATGAGCAAAATATTTTTTTTTTAATTTTCAAAAACTATCTCTTTTAAGGTTATAAAATGGTAGGAAAAAAACTTTTGGTTCTTAGTTTACCCCCAAGAGAAACTCTAAGTCTCTTTTTCCCTAAGAATCACCATATGAATATAATTTTAAACCGTTAAGGGCTGAGAGACTTGCTTAAACAAATTACTCTAAGAAACTGTTTGGATGGCAATCTATTCTGAAGATAGTGACCCTGCCCCAAGAGGTCAGATGAAGTTGTTCTTGGTTACTAAGAATAAATTAAGTACTTACACATATGCATAGTTGAAATGATGTATTGAATTCAGTTGGATGAAACAACTCCCCGCACATCCACTTCTATCAGCCGTTGGCTCATTATTAATGCCAGCATTGTGGTTTTGTGTGGCAAGATGCCGGTTAAACTGACCCTTGCTTACTGCTCAGGGATGCCTCCATCTTTGGGAGAGCTCAAATTATTTGTCTGAATCACTTGACTTAGATTAGTAAGGTCTTTCATCTCCAAGTATGTCAGTTAAAACACAACCAGGAGATGAAATAGGAAAATGAAGGGTAGTCTAGAGTGGGACCACCTAGTGGGAATTCAGTTAGGAATGTTTCAGGGTTAACCATTTGACTATATGGGATAAGGGTCATTATACTTGGCAGTGTTTAGTGAGAGTAGGAATTTAAGCCTCATATTTCAGTATGGTTTCTAGGATAATTCAAAAGAAAGTGCTGTATGAAAGACTCTGACAGTGAAAAGTAATTAACTGGTGTCCTTCTTAAGGATGACAGGGAAGACACCCCAGCCTTTTCTCAGTGGCATCCAGGATACAAAGCCTGAGCAATCTTCCAGACCTTTCTTGTTACACAGTCACCTAGTATTCTTTCACTGTATCTTATGGAACACGTGTGTTATTTGAGTGCATGTGGGAAATGTCAGAAAGTACAGAATAAGCATACTTATTTCACAACTCGAGTAACTGAAGATATCTTTCAGAGCCAAGGGTTCCTATTCTTGTTACTGCAGCTGTGCAACAAATCACCCCCTCCCCCAGCTCAGCTCATGAAAGTGCATAAAAAGAAACTTTTTTTTTTTTTAGAGATTTTGCAAGTCATCATTTAGCCAGGGCACAGATAGTATTTCTACTTATGTCTAATAAACCACGCCCAGAGCATTAGGTGGACAGATACAATGACAAGGTAAACAATCCAACCGAGAGTAGGAATCGCGTGGATGTCTCATAGTATCTGATAGCTCATGCTGACTAGATAGGGCCCTCACATGGTCCACTGGCTAGGCCATCTATGAATGGCCTCTGTATGTGGGCTAATATGGCCACTTTTTTTTTTTTTTGGTTTTTTTCGAGACAGGGTTTCTCTGTGTACCTTTGCATTTGCGCCTTTCCTGGAACTCACTTGGTAGCCCAGGCTGGCCTCGAACTCACAGAGATCCGCGTGGCTCTGCCTCCCGAGTGCTGGGATTAAAGGCGTGCGCCACTACTGCCTGGCCACTTTTATAGGACAGAAAACAGTTGGGTTCTGAGAGTAACTGTCCTAAAAAACGATTACAGAAGGGCCAGTGTTCTTACAGCCTGAGAAGGTACCTGACATCGCTTTCATTATGTTTTCCTGTTAGAAACGTCACAAAATGCTGCCCAGATTGACACTATATAGTTTCCTTTACCCATGGAGGATAAAAAGACAAATAAAGCTGCCCTGTATATTCATCTGTTACTTACTGAAAAAGTTTATGGCATACAGAGAGAAAAAATAAGAATATTGTCCTACGTTTTAGGGACCAACCAAGGAACTATAAAAACTAGATGCTGGTGTCTCACTGTAGCAATGTCAAGAAGAGAAATATCTTGGGTGAGTAACCAAGGTGAAATTGCTCTTCCTAGGCTTGTAGTTGAGCGATAGCAGATGGAACATCAGCAGACATCTCTTTGTAGAGTTCCCTGAGGAGCAAGTTTGAGAAATGCCCGTAGGTGTTACACCTTGAGAGCTCAGCATGAATCTCTCTCTCCAGGAGCTCGCTTTTTGGTGGGTGTGATGGGTAGTCTCCACTTGCACCTTCACTGGATTTATAGTCACCTAGGAATTCTGGATGTGTCTGTGAGAGTTTTTCTAGAGATTTGCAAAAGGAAAAAGACCAACTCTGAATGATGGTGACGCTAACCAATGGGCTGAGAGGCCAAGCAGAATGGGAGGGGCAGTGAGGAAAGCAGAGCACTGGTGCCACTTTTCCCTGTGTCCTGGGTGCCATAATGTGAGTCATTCTGTTCTGTCACATCCTCTCTTCTGTGACAGAATGAAACCTTAGAAACTGTAAGTCAAAATAAATCCTTCATCTTTTTGGTTGTTTCTGTAAAGCTCACTCTTATAGCACACAAAAGAGAATCTTGTGAAGATGGCCAAGTTTGCAGAACCATCTCACTGGGGATGTCACTCAGGGCACCCAGAAAGATCCAGCATCTTCAAATTCACCCCCTATAGAAATTGCCATGGGTAACAACGAAATAGCCTTGACCCTCCAGTCCTGAAGCATGATTCAGGAATGTATACTCCCCCTGATGCCTTAAAACAGCCAAAAGGTTTGGCCAAAAGTACAAATGCCTAGAATGTTCCACCTTGGTTTAGAAGGAGAAGGCATGTAAGATACTATGAAGTACTTGTGTGGTTAAGTGGTGAAGAAGGCAGTAGTCATACTAGACTAACACATAGAGCAGTTAAGTATCAATTAATTAGAAACATTACGATTCAAAAGGGAAGCTGTTAAATTGTACTTGTAAAGTCAGGGCATTTTTTGTTAGGAAAGTTCCAACACCACAGTTTTTAATAATCACCATTTTTAATATCAATCCTGTAAAGTATACCATTCAGATTTTGATCACCATGGTATAATAATTATAAGGAATTGCATAAATTCGGGACCTTTTCCATGTATTTTTAACCCACAGATTGCTATGTTTGTAACCTGTGTGAATCATGATCAGACCAGTCAAATCACTTATTTAAAGTTTGTCAGTGATTTGTTATCATTTATTTATTAATTCAGTTCTCACACTGACTGACAGGAAAGTACGTAGTTTGGTTTCTTCTTTGTTTTCCAGTGATTCACTTATATTAACATTTCCCAAAATGGCTCATTAAAAGAAAAAATTGACCAATAGATGGAGTGCCACAAGGATAAAGGTACATGAAACAATAAAAGCTCAGAACTAGAACTCTGTGATGGTTAGTTTTGTAAGTCAGCTCTGAGAGGCTAAAGATGTCTAAAAAGCTGGTAAAAACATTCTGGTTGTCTGATATCAACATTTGAATCAGCAAGCCAAGTAAAGACCAGATTAGCTTCATCAATGTAGATAAAAAACCATACAACATAATGAGAAAGTAGAATCAGGGAAATTTACCTAAGCTGAGTATCCATTCCTCCTTGCTCTTAGACAATAAGCAATCCTGGTTCTCAAGCTTTTGGGCTTGAACAAGGACCTAGACCATTTATCTCTCCACACCTTTGGATGAAGGTAAAACAAAGAAGAAATGTGTATCCTAATTTATGCAAATCAAAATCTGAATGGTATCTTTTAGAGGATTGATATTATTTAGTGAAATGGTGATTACTAAAAACTGTATTATTGGAATGTTGCATTTAAATATCCTGTTGGTGGCTGGGCGGTGGTGATGGTGGTGGTGGTGGTGGTGGTGGTAGTGGTAGTGCATGTCTTTAATCCCAGCACTCAGGAGACAGAGCCAGGTGGATCTCTGTGAGTTCAAGGCCAGCCTGGTCTAGAGAGCAAGATCCAGGACAGGCACCAAAACTACACAGGGAAACCCTGTCTCAAAAAACCAAAAAAAGTAAAAATAAATAAATAAATAAAATAAATAAAAAATAAAAATATATCTGGTTGGTTCTATTTCTCAAAGAACTTGAAGTGAAATTCAAATTAATGTAAATTGAGTTATGGAAGAAAGAGCTATTAGAAGATACTGACACAGTTTGAGTGACTCCAGATGGCTAAAAGGCAGAGTTAGAAATACCCAAAGAAAAGGCTGTGATGCAAAGGCTTAAGGTTTCTGGGAAAAGTGGTTTTGAAAAGATATAACTTTAAAGCCATTCTCGGAGATATTTTATGACTTTGAAAACACAGAAGATAGTGGGAAGCCAATCCAAACTGAGAAAGTAACATGACAATTCATCAAGATGTAATAAAGCTGATCACTCTGTGTTGTCCATAATAAAGTGAATATCATTTAAATTACACTCAGTAAATTTTATTTTACTTTCAAATATTTTCATTAGTTACTTGAGAATTTCATGCAACATAATTCAATCATATTCACCTCCAACTCCTCCTTATGACAGTGCCTAGTCCTCTCATTGTGTGTCACATTAATTTTTATAATCCACTGACTCCAGTTTGCCCTGCCCATATACTTCTGGGTGTGTGGCTACCCACTGGAGTGTAGTTAACCTACCAGAAGCCAAACCCTTTAGGAAAACTGACTCTCGCTCCCAGAAATTACCAACTTTCCATTGCTCCTGAGGGATAGGGGCTCAACTCCGTGCTAGATTGCTCACTAGCTTGACCTTGTGCAGGTCTTGCGTAGATAACTGTAGCTGCTGTGGAATCATAAGTACAACAGTCCTCCCTTCTCCAGTAGACACTGGACACTTTGGTCCTCTCGAACTCTGCCTCGTACAGTCTTTCTTTCCCATCTTCTAAGATAGTTCCTGACCCTTGAGGAGGAGAAATCATCTAGAGGTCTCATTGTAGCAAAACCCCACTGACACTTATTCTCTGTATTTTGACCACATGTTAGTTTCTTTGTAAATAACCCTCTACTGCATGGAGAAATTTCTCTGATGTGGTCTGAGAGCTCCTCTAATTTATGGGTAGAGGTGATAGCCTTTTAAATGGACACAGCGTCAATCAAATGTTTACAAAGAAGTAAAAACATTTTAATGCTTTATTGGTTTTTCTGGTTTTGAATTATGATACATATTTATAATCTATAGTGAAATAATTTCTACTATTTAAAAATGTGAGAGGTCACAGAACAATCATAACTTTCTTCTTTATACAGATGTAGTCATAGGAAGAAAAATGCCATAACAGATATGAAGTGAGGCAAAACTGCAAGGATTCTGACTGAGTGATTATGAAGAACGAGGCTGGAGATTGTGGTGTGTATGCTTAGTAGGGAACAAAATGAACACAATTATTAGAGGAAGAGAGCCTTTGCATTGAGCCAGACTCCAACAGATGTCATCTAGAAAGAGAATCATAGGCTCTGGACACAGTGCCTGTAAGTAAATTGCTTGCAATTCTGTGGGTTGGGTCCCCGGTTTTGGCACCAACAACGTAAGTAAATTGGTTGCAATAACTCTGGGGAAAGGTGTCCCGACTACCTGGGGAGTCAGGCAACACCTTGAGCTGCTTAGGACAGCTCTGATGGCTTGAACTTCAAGGAGACTCTGCATAAGGGGAAACCCTTGCAGAAATGTAGCAATCTCCTCTGGCTCTGGAGAAAAGTGTTACTTTTCAGCTCTCTCTTGCTATGTCCACTGAGAAGATCTCAGCAAAGATCTTCTGTTCAGCTCCTCCTTGCTCTGCTCTTT
>CABHPQ010136400.1:0-39073 GCA_902168405.1 Peromyscus aztecus
AGAGAGAGAGAGAGAGAGAGAGAGAGAGAGAGAGAGAGAGAGAGAGAAATCTTCTGTCCCCAAGGCCAGATTTGTAATAAAAGGCTCACAAAATGTACAAGGATACAAGAAGTCACCACACTATTATAATAGTTATTCATGGGAAATTGCTGCAGAAACAGAGAGTGGGCATTTGAACCACAAAGAAACAACCCTGGGAAAATGACCTGCAATTGTGATAGGTTCTCTGGACATAGGTAAAAACATGTGCAAAGGTTTCTAGAAACATGGCACATCCAAGGAAATCAGAAATTCTTCCTTGGATGGTTAATGTTAAGTATCGATGACAGAATCTAGAATCATCTGGGTCTACATGCATATGGGAATTATCTTGATTTTGTTCATGGAGGCAGCAAGACCTGCCCACTGTGGGTGGCACCATTCCCAGGCTGTGATGTAATCTAACAAATGGAGAAAAGAAACTAAACACCAGAATACATTAATCCCTCTTTGCTTCCTGATTGTAGGAGCCATATGACCAGCTGCTTCAAGCTTTTGTAACCTTGACTTGCCCACCATGTTGGGCTGCACCTTGAACCATGAGCTAAAATAAAACCTTTCTCTCTTGAGTTGCTTTTGTTAGAGAACAGTTTATCACAGCAATAAGAAAATAAACTAAGACAGAGCTCAAGTTCAATAAGTACATCTACTTGTACTTTAGAGATACAGACAGCCATATCATTTCCTGAAATGGTAAGTTTGATAAGGATGATGAATTCTGGGGTGCCTGCAATATAACCAAATGGTGTCACAGAAAGTAGGTGCCTACACTAGCCACGTGACCCTCAGCAGACACCACCTCATTCTCAAAGCCTTCAAACACTTGGAGCAGGCTCAACTTTGAGAAGACACTATGGGCTTGAAAACAGAGTTAATGTCAATTTCTGTTTTATTTCAACACCACATCATCCTATAAGCTGCTGTGCAGAAGCTCGAGCTAGGGCACACCCAGAGTCTATTCTGAGAAGTGGACTGTGCTTTCTTATGTTCTCCAAGGTACCTAATTTCCATTCTGACCTTCTTAAGTGGTCAACCAAACAGAAGGACCCGGGGCTGGGTTGGCTAGCCATCACTTCCTCAGGTCCTTTCTATAATCAGTTATACAAACTGTGGAGCTGTCACACGTTCACTTTGTTTTGTTCTTTCTATCTTGTTAGCAGAGATTAGCGGAAGTTTGTAGCCCTGAGGTATAAAAGCAACTGGAGATTTTAGGGGAAGTACATTCAATTTCAGAGTGTATGGGACTTGGGCGGACATTCCCAGGACCCCTTGCAGTCATTCCGTCCTAGTATGGTATAGAGGAGCAGAGTCAGCCTGCTGACAATCTTGACCTTAGCACCAGTGTGTGATCAACTCAAAGTCCAGAGAGGATGCAGCTGAGAAAAAGATGTCAAAGCTAGAACCTCAAAGACCTCAGTCATGGTGGGGCAGCCAGAGGAAGGAGAAAGAAAGGGGGAGATACAAGATGAAAAGACCAAGGACCTGCAGTCATGGAAGCCAGAGGAGGGAGCAGCCATTCCACAGAACCCAAGCAGGGGAGGTTAGCTGAAAGAGGTGTGAAACGTAGGTTTAATGAGAAGGAGACTTACGATGATGGAGAGAAAAATGATTTGAGAAGTGGGGGCAGTGAGATTCAGATACCCCTTCAGGAGGGCAGGCACAGAGACAAGCCAGAGAAGAGAAGGAGAGGGGGGAGTGCCGGGAGGATGGGGAGCAGGAAGGGCACAGAGAGGGCAAATAGAAGCTTACAAAGGGGGTTTCAGGGCTAGAGAAAGAGATGGCTCAGTGCGCAAGAGTGCTTACTTCACAAGGATGAGGACCTTAATTCAAATCTCTAGCATCCACATAAGATGCTGGGCATGGCCACATGGGCCTATAACCCCAGAACTGTGCAGGGCACAGACAAGGAGATCAACAAGGCTTTCTAGACTCCAGCCCAGTTCTAGGTTCAGTGAGAGACTCAATCTCAAAAGAATGAAGAGGAGAATGATAGAAGAGAACACGCCTCCTCCTCTGGAACACACACACACACACACACACACACTCGAGTTTTAGATACATTTAAATGCTGTTAGGAAGACGTCATTAACAAGGAAAGGTTCGGAGACCACGAGAGAAGTGATAACTGACAAAACAGTCTCATCGGCAGCAAAAAGCACCTAGCATGCACGTGTACAAAGGAAACCTCTTCCATTCTGAGATGGAGGGAAAGAACTGGATGGATGGGTGGGTATGTAGGGGAGTGGATGGATGGATAAGTGGACAGATAGATGGGTGGGTGAGTGAGTGGGTGGATGAGGGGGGTGGAAAGGGTTCATGGGCAGATGGATGGATAGACAGATGGGCGGGTGGATGGATGAGTGGGCAGATGGATGGATTGACGGATGGGTGGATGGATGGATACATGGGTGGATGGAGTGAGTGGATAGAGTGAGTGGATAGATGGGTGCATTGATGGGTACATGGGGTAGGTAAGGTAGGTGCATGGGTGGGTGGATGAATGGATGATACCAGTACAGAAACTTGCAGGTACGGGGACAAGCTGAGAAAATCAGAACTTTCAAAGTCCTCCCATAAAGCGAGCAGCCAGAACATATCCTGAAACTGAGAGATCTGATTAGGGATGAAGTTGTTCTAGTTGCTAGTTTGTGTTTTGTTTTGTTTTGTTTTCCTTTTGGATGGGAAGCAGAATTTATTAGTGGGCATGACTCACGATAGAGCCACACGGCCAATGCCTTTGTGAATACTGTCCTTACTACTTGTCCAAGGGGCCACGATTGAGGATATATTTTATCCCATAGTCATCCAGGTGAGCCACTTCTCAGTCCCACACGGTCAAATTCATCTGCACTGAATTTAGTATGAAGTTTCACTCCTTTGAGATACAGATCTTTTGGCAACCAGGGAACTTGAACTTGGCCCCTGAATAGAGTCTCCACTACACTCCCTTTGTTCTGTATCTTCAACTTCTATTGGAAGCAGCATGAGGTCAGAAACACAAATTCCCACTGAAGAGGGTCAACTCCAGGTCTTTTGGATCAGCACTCTGAGTGATAAGTTAAGGACCCAATGAGAAAAAAGAATAAGGGTGTTGCAGGTATGAAGATTAACCAGAGCAAAATAAGCAAGTAACTGTAACTCTGGGTGGATGACAGTTTTCCAAGGCACTGTTTTTCAAAAAGTTCATTGCAGGAGGCCTGGGAATTCATATTTTTAAAATGATGTGGTGGTTAAAAAAAATTAAAGTATTTGCATACAGTTAAGGCAAAGGTGCATGAAATAAAAGCAATACCAAGTTTTATGAGCATATGGAAAAAATGACATATTAAATGTACTTTGGGGGACAACAAAGAGTTTGGAAGTCAATAGACTAAGCTAACACAAGGAAACAAGAGCATTCTAGAACCCAGCTAAGATGGGAAACAATCTTCGTCTGCGGAAACACTAACTACACTGTTAGGACTGTGTGTCTCACACCTGGCCAGGGTTTGAGGAGGTAATTAAGTTTAAAAGCACCTGTTAAATGCTGTGATCCAACACATAAAATAGAGTATCTTATCACTTATTCTGCTTAATTATGCTAATTAAAACCTTTAAAGTAATTTGACAGTAAATTAAGAGACCATATGGGAAGATTAGGATGTGTCCTCCTCGTTTTGACCACATAATTACAGCTTCTGCTACTCCTTCATTACTTAGACCAAAAGATCTTGAGTGGTCTGTTTAACTTCCAGGTAGATGGTCTGTAAAAAGACAGAAAGGGCTTTTCTGTTCAAAGTGCCCACACTCTTATGACATATTAAAGCAACACAAAAACAAACCCAGGCACCCACAGACCCCACCCCCATCAGTTAAATTATCTAGAAAGAGGCTTCTCCAATGTTCAAAAAAAGAAATCAGAGACTCCATTAACAGAGAAACGCATTAATGCATTTATTTTCTATTCTCGGTCATTTATGAGTTGTCCTGCTGTTAAGACGAAACCCAACACGCCATTTTTCTCATTTAGCCAGAAACCAAAGACTACATAGCATTCACGATTATCCAAAATTATTCAGTCTTGACTTCTAATCCCACACTTGCACCATGGCTTAAAGATGGCCTTTGAAAATACAGGAAGTCAGGTAATAGACCCATTATCATTACCAAAGGAAAATAAAATTAATTGGAGGACATTTTGCTCTTAATATGCTTCCAAGGGCACTTGCAAAGGCCCCCATGATCCCACTTTGTATCTCCTTCCAGGCCCTCGGCTTCAGGGGGTGGGCTTTGGGCACCACAGAATGCCAACATAATACTCAAGCAAATATGTATTTCAAGAAAAAGTTAAGTCTCAACTAAAGTGTTTAAACTAGAAAATGAGTCTAGCCATAGAAAAAAATGAATAATTTCATAGATTAGTGATTATTAGCTTTCCACGTGGCCAAAGTCATTAAAAATTCAAAAGTCAGAAAAGGAAGGTACAAAAGCAAATCCTCTTTTGCAACCCAGAACTCACTGGTCGGGAGGAGTTTTGCTGCACATGAGAAGGAATATGACACATAAAACAGCTCCAAGTGATGCTGATGAGGTTGATCCTAAGAATCCATTATAATTTAAAGGCATAGCTATGTAAAAGGGAAACTAAGGTATGCCACATTCCAGTTCTAACTTTCGTGTGCTAGCCTTAAGGCTCTTCTGGACCTGGGCTCAGGAGTTGGTACTGTCTGTCCTACTGAGAATGGGTGTGTGTTTCAATGTGGTAAGTAGTACATTGTCAGTTTCAAACTCTATCTGTTTTCATTTTCAGAAATGAAAATTTCATTTCATTTTTTTTAAGTCTTAGATTTACAAAGAAAAATGTAAAAATAAAAAATAAAATCTTTCAACCTAGACGTTCACCTAACCCAGGGTTTCTCAAACTTTGGGTCTTAGAATCATTACATCCAAAATTACTTGATGACTCTAAACGGGTTTTTAATGTGGATTATTTCTATTGCTACTCATCACATACTTCATTTAAAATGACTTTTAAATTACATGTTAGTTTAAATAGAGTTTACAGAAATGTGTATTTTGGAAAAGATTAAAGATTAGTAAAAATGATGGCATGGCATGTTTCTGAAAACCTTTTCAGTGTGAGGAGTGTCTCAGCCCCGCTTTTGTCCTCCTGTTGGGGAACAGTGTTTACTTAGGCTGAAGTATTAGGCAAAGATCTCACCTCACACACACAGTGTCAGAAAATGGAAAAGTACTGCCCTTTCAGGGAATTTCACAGAATCTTTTTTTTTAATTTCCCCCAAATTCAATAACTGAAGGTTTATTAAAAGTTAATTGCAACCCAGCTCTCCTAGTTCTGAACATATATCGTAAAGATAGGCAACCAATGCCTGTGTTATTACAGCTCTCTTCAAATGGGCAAGGAATGGAAAAGAGCCAAATGACCACAAGTGGGTGGACATCAACAGATGGAGAAATATACAGTGAATGAAGACATAAAACAAACACAGAACTATGCATCCTGCAAAAAGGAAATTTAGTCCACTATGACGTGGGTGGAATTGGAGAATATTCTACTATGTGAGATAAGCCACGTAGACAAAAGTAACAAATGTCTTCACATGTATGTGGACCCCAAGAGAAGAGAACACATATCAGCAGGCACTAGAATGGTGGCTACCAACGGGTGGACGGCCAGGAGGATGGAAAGACAGTGTCCACAGAAAACAAAGTATGAGGAAGAACTCACGCTTCATTTTTGAGACCTATGCACAGCCTGTTAAATACAGCTAATAAATTAAATTTCAAATGCTCTAACCACAGAAGATTTGTGGGTACATACATGAATAGCTTGATTTAATTATTCTACATTGTATCTGTAAGTCCCAATATCACTTAATACTCCATAAAGTTATCAACCCATTTATAATTTCAAAACAAGGCTCAAGAGATGATTCAGCAGTTAAGAATGCTTACTGCTGGCCTGGCAGTGGTGGCACACACCCTTAATCCTAGCACTCCGAAGGCAGAGGCAGGAGATTTCTGTGAGTTCGAGGCCAGCCTGGTTTACAGAATGAGTTCCAGGACAGGCAGAGCTACACAGAAATCCTGTCTCGGGGGAAAAAAAATGCTTGGCTGACCATGCAGACAACCCAGTTTCAGTACCCACTACTCACACATATAGCTACAAACATCTGTAACTCAATTTTCAGGGGATCTGATGCCCTTTCTGGCCTCCAGGAACACCAGATACACATAGTACACATACCTACATTCAGAAACTTATTCACATAGAAATTAAACTTTTTAAAAATCGCAACATAGAATATGAAACCTGTTAGACTATATGCAATAATTAGCCTCAAACTTAGAAAAAGTCTTTTGCCCATGAATAACTTGAGAAAAATTCTGCTTCACTGGGTTATACAGCCACTCCAAACGCTGATACATTTCTTTAGAAAAGATGAACGACATCAGTCATTAATATTAACATTGAAACATGCTGTCAAAACATCACAGGGCACCCCACTAACATATATACTTTAGTTTTATTTATCCATTTAAAATTTTGAGGGTCAGCAAGATAGCTCAGAGGATAACAGTACCAGCCAACAAGCCTGACGACCTGGGTTCAATCCCCAGAAGCCCCCTGATAGAAAGCAAGAAGTAACTCTGGCAGGTTATTCTCTGTTCTCCACATGTGCACTAAAGCATGCACAAGCCTACACACAAACACACATACATATACAAAGGTAAATATGTTTTGTTTTGTTTTTTAGATATTGAAAAGGGGTCCGGAGAAATGGCTCAGTTTCATAACCATCCGTAACTCCAAGTCCAGGGGTCCTAAGGCCCTCCCGTTGACCTCTTTGGTCACCAGGCACATACATGGGCACATATATGTAATACATGCAAAACATTCATACACACAAAACAAATACTGGAACACACATATTAGTGGGCTAAGAATGTAGTTTAGCTGGAAGAGTGCTCGTCTACCACACACAAAGCCCTGGGATCAACACCCCTCACTGCAAAATGCAGGCAGGGGGGCACATGCCTGTAACTGTAGTACCACCCTCAGCTACATCAGTAAATTCAAGGCCAGTCCGGGCCACAGGCAACTGAACTAACAACAAACCAAAGAACAAGAAAAAAAGCCAATGCGTATTAGCATGAATCTCAATAAAACTACCTTCAAGTTTTGGAATGTTGTCAAGCCCAGGCTGAGAAATACAGGATTTTCCAAAATTCCACTTTTCACCCTTTACAGCTCAAATTTTATCACAGGTGACAAATAGTCAGGTGCTTCTCTCAACATGATTTCTTTACCCCTGAGCAGGTTTAAATGGCTTCAGCATTCAAGAAATGGTAAGCCACGCTACACCTTCACAATGAGTTATGTTTACCAAAATACAATGACAGTGGGAAGCGCTCGGCAAGTGGAATGAAAACAGACACAAAAGGAGCCCCAAAAACCAAGCCGCAGCCACTATTCACATCTTGTCCTGAGGTTTTCCTCTCCTGGGAAACATGGCACCAAAACTGAACCCAGAGCCTTTTCATATGTAGAAACAGATACCTATTTCTGTTAATCTTCTTATTTCTAAGTATGTATATACAAGTGTCTGTGTGGTTGTGCATGTGAATACAAGGGCTCTCAGAAGCCAGAGGAGAGTATCAGATCCCCTGGAGCTGCAGTGACAGGCAGTTGTGAATCACCAGACATGGGTGCTGGGACCTGAACTTGGGTCCTCTGCAAGAGCAGCGAGTGCTTACACTGAGCCATCTCTCCACACTGAAGCATCTATTTCTTTGCTGGAAGAATTTACAAATGTAGACGACAAGTAGTATCATCTTTACGCTTATACTTAACATTTAAAAATGTCATTCAATTTAAATGACACACAAAGAAATGAATTAATTACCAATCCACTCAAATCAGAAGACCTGGAAGAAACGAGGTGCTATCTGGTGGTACACAGGATAAAAAGCAGCACAAATTTATACACTCTTCCAAAATGCATCTTCCCTTTGACACTCTGACATGGTAAACAGGTTGAGTCCAAAATCTGAAGCATTCATCATCGAGATCAGTGGTTCTCAACCTGTGGTTACAACCCTACAGGGTTTACCTAAGACCATCGGAAAACACAGATGTTTACATTGTGATTCATAACAGTGGCAAAATTACAGTTATGAAGGAGCAATGAAAATTTTATGACTGGGGATCATCACTACAAGTGAGGAACTGTATTAAAGGGTCACAGCGTTAGGAAGGTTGGGAACAGTGATCCAGATGATGCTGTGTAACTCTTTAAAGCTCTCTCCATTGCTTCTCCTGGAGTGCACACCAAACTAACTAGTTATTTAAGCATCAAGGGTCTCGGGGTTTGTATAACCACTTGCTAATATAGACAGCTTAGCCAATCCAACTCAAAATGCTAGCTCCTCATATGTCTGAAGAACTTTCCAAAGAGACTGACGCAGAGCACAGAGCGTATCAGAACGGCAGGCACTCTGGGGCTCTGTGTGTCTCTTTGGTTTTGACTACGAACACAAGATTCCTGCGAAATACCAGACCCATGACCCTGGCATGTTCAGTATTTCTGATTTCAACTCTTACATTTGCTGTCAGGTAGAGAAAAGCCATCCTGGTTGGAAAGGTTTTCCTTTCTTTCCTTGTCTGATAATAATGTATGTCAGGTAGAGAAAAGCCATCCTTGGTTGGAAAGATTTTCCTTTCTTTTCTCATCTGATAATTACATATGTCAGTTCTCTGCTCTTGTTTGCAAACTCCTCAGGCCACTGCCCCTCCGTTAGACCTTTAGACTCTCTAAGTCTGCCACTTTATCTTTTAAAATTCCATACTCAGTATGAGCAGTTCCTGCCCACAGAGACCTAAGTGCAAATTTCACACGTCATTATCGTTCCCTGTCATGATCTCCAAAGACAGGAATGAGTTGTCTGTTCTTTTTCTTTTGTTTATTTTGGAAACAGAGTCTCACTGTGTACCCTGGCTGGCCTGGAATTCACTATGTAGACCAGGGTAGCCCCAAATTCACAAAGCTAAACCTGCCTCTGCCTCCTGAGTGCTGGGATTCTTTCTCCCATAAAGAAAGTAGCTGGTGCTAGTCAGTTTATAAAATACACAACTGGGATCCAAACACAGGGCAGTAAGCTGATGCTTTTCAAACTGCAACATGATTCAGAACCACCCCAAGGGCCCTGTTAAGACTATTCCTCAGCCCCACACCCTGATTTACAATTTAGTAGGTCTGGATCAAGGCCCGATAATTTGCATCTCTAACATTTCCCCAGGCGATGCGGAGACTTCTGAGGAAGCACACTTTTAGAACCTCTGTTCTACCCAGACTCACCAGCTCGTCCTCACAGAGGGTTCAGTGTAAGCTCAGAACACACACAAATGCCAGCATGATCACACAATTGATGGATCAAACGGAGTAAAAAGGTTGGAATTCAGACACACTTTCCCAAAACTCAGTTTGAGAAATGCTTTTTCCTACTTGTATAGTTTCCTAGGCCCCATTTCATGCTTTGATTTTATATCACGGCATCAACGGTGAATGCTCGGTGGAGCCACCACCAACCCTACCATCCTGGCAGAGAAGCACTGGAAAGAAACAAACATCCCCAGTTCTTTGCCCCTCAGACAGATCCTGAGAGGTTGAGACTGTCCCCTCCAAATCACCCAATTAGGCTAGCTGCACTGACTGGACAGCTAACTTTCCAACCTGGCTCTTGATGGGAGAGTTCCACTAAGTCAAGTTACTGTAATGAGAAGGAGGCTGAAAGGGAACGGAGCTGAGAGCAGAAGAGCGGGGAAATGGAGTGTGTGAAGAGAGACATCTTCTCAGAACACTTGCTCTGGATCAGACACCAGCTACCATGGAAATAGGTCACAGCTGGGCTACGGCTGATGAGCGAGTGCCAGCCGGGACTCACCTGGACAGAGGGCAGACATGGAGTTCAATGCAAGAAACCTCTACCTAGGATAGTACAGAACTGACCACTGATGCAAGGCTCGACTTTCCACCTGGGATGTTCATGTTTCCAGCAAGATCTCATGCCTCAGAGTGACATCACTCTCAAGGACAGGGCACAAAGGTTGCAACAATTTCATCCCAAGAAAGCCAGCCTGAAAGTAAAACGGTGTCACAGCCATTACCCCAGGGGCTTTCTCCAGAGCATCTTCATCTTTCAGAGACTTTCGGTTTGCTGAAGAAAACTGCAGGCAGATCCCACCCAGATCAAGAGGGACCCTCATGCTGGATCACCGGGAAGAGGAAAGAGGGGGGTAAGGAAAGGAAGGAGGGAAGGAAGGAGTGGACTTACATTTTAAAAGGGAAAAATGAAGAGGGGGGGAAATCGCTTCTCATCAGTGTCACACTCCATTTGGTGTGTTGATTCCTCACTCTACAGGAATGTTCTGGAAACAAAAGAGGCACTAGGCATCAGTGATCCTTGAAGACAAAAACCAGCTCGTTATTAAGCATGTGACTTTTGGGGGTGCATCTCACAAAGCCTGTAAGGTGAGGTCCCCATGCAGCTGCTTAGCTGGCAAGGACTTGGGAAGGAAGGCGCCCTCCTACAGAGCTGGGACGGGAAAGAGTTTGGGAGTTTCTTAGAAAGTTAAATACACCCTCTCCATATGGCTCTGTTTGCACATCATCTGCTCCTAGGTACTTTCTCCTACGGGGGAGTAAGGGTTGTCTCTCTAAACGATGACAGGCAACGGTTAAGACATTTACTTGTCACATCCACAAACTGGAAACCACTCAGAAAGAGACCATTCCAATGCCTGCTGACAGACAAAGAGGAAATCATGGAGTATCCATTCAATGGAGTGCTACTGAGCAATAAAAAGCAAAGCAAAACAAAACAACAAAATCCCTGCTAAATTACTGACATGTGCAGCCACAGGGATTATTCTTAACACTGCGATGCATGGAAGAAAAAAAAAAGCCAGACATGAAATAAAAGTATGCATTTATTTTAATTCTATTTCTGTAAAACTCTGAAAAAAAGTAACAAAAGGGGAATCCGTACCTGAAGGAAGAAATAGAAGAAGCTGAACACAGCTCATTATCCTGACTGGCAATGGTTTCCTGTGTGCGTGCATCAAACTTCTAGGACCGTACATACACCTTATGCGAGTGTATGCCGTTCACCGAAGGTTAACTATACGAGTAGCTTCCCTTTAACTCCAATTTTTCGGTTTCAATCCTTCTGCAGCACTTGACTATTCCCCTTAATACAGTGACTGGAATGCCCCGGTTAAGACGGGTAAAGGTTGGGGGCCGGTGACCATTAGCTCCCATATGTAAAACCCACTCACCAAATTTAAGACCTTTCCCTTCTCCCAAGGTTTAGATGGACACGAGCCAGCAGTTTATAGGTAATTAGGTGTTAATAAAAAGGCAGAACTTTCAGTACATACACTCAGTGACAGCTCTTCTCATTCACCTCAGCTGCTGTAAAAAAAAAATCACATAGTCCCTCACTTCCATAGGATACTCTAGGGAACCATCAACTGTAGCCTGCAGGCCAAATCCACCCACCACATGCATCCGTGTAGCCTGCAAGCTAAGAAGAGAATTCACATTTTTAATATGTTTTTTTAAAATAAAATCAGGAGAAAATGATATGAAATTCAAATATCACGGTCGGTGAAGTTAGAACACGGTAGATACATTTATTGACATGTTGTATGTGACTCTTAACTCCGAGAACTGAAGGCAGTAGCTGCGACAGACTACCTGACCTGCAAAGGTAAAATATTTGTATGCCCCCCTGCAGCCTAACACCTTTAATATACGTTCTCCTTCTAGTTAACAACCAAGGAAAGACAGCCCAGGATCCGTGTGATCTCGTTGTCTGCAGCCGCTCCTCTCAGGCACGGTCAGCCACGCAGCCCCGGATTCACATCCCATACACTGTGTTCTACGGGTCCCCAGGGCATTCCGAAAACCCCCCAGGCTCCTCTCCCTGGCATTTGGACACTCTGGGTTTCACGTTTCCAAAACTTGAGACAGTTTAAGCCCAGAGTGAACAAAGTCCCTTGCATCTGTCCTCGGTGCACATGGGTCAGAGGGAACATGGGGAGCAGTGGGGGACTTAGCACATCACTGGACCGGACCCTCTCAGCATCTCATTCCTCCCTAGCCACAGAACAAGTTCCCTCAGTCACATGCCAGCACTATTATCATTCCCCTGCTTCAGGGCTGGGTTGGAAGTAGTTTCAGGCTTTGCTTACATCCTAGATCCCATGACAAACTCCAGGGAAAACGAGGTTCGTTTTTCTTGGCTCTTTTAAGATGTACGTATCTACACTTTTGGTCTTAGCTCAGATCATACTCTACCTCCATCCAGGTTATATTACATTTTCTGGCTGTTCTTTCTCATCTCAATAGGCTCGTATACTCATACTCCCTCAACCACCACCAAAGTATCGCTGTCAGTTCTGAGAAAGGAACCTCGACAGGAAATAAATGCGGAACAGACAGTCACTCCCAAAGCAGGACTCTCCCGTTCACCTAACCACAATCAAGCACACCTTTTCCATAGATTACACAACAAAGCAGGGCTTGGCAACAAGTGCCTGGAAATTCCCAGCATCTCACACCTGGTTTTGTTCATGTTTATCTGGGAGAGGGATGGGTGGCAGATGGACAGTGCCACCTCCTTACATCGAAAGGCACCTTCACACCTGAGCTTGCTGGTACACCTTCTTGCAAATGAAGTAAAACCCAGTGTTCAAGCAAGGAACTGCCTTGTGCTGCCAAAGAAGCCTGTGACATGAAAAAGATTATGTCACAGAGTCAACCTGGGATCGAGGACACGTGAAACAAAACAAAGCCAGAACACTTGGTTTTGTTCCGTTTTGTTTTTTCAATTAAGAGCCTAAATCACTGACCAGTTAGCACACGGTGGCCTTGGGCCAATAGCAAATTGGGTCAGAGGATCCTGCACAGACATGACTTGGCCAACAGTTCACTAATTAGGAGAATTTAGCAATGAGCACATCATTAAACCATTTCAGCAAAACAGGTTTAACGCTCCCAGTGTATCCAAGAGTGATCTCTTGTTCCCTCACCCTCCTCCTCTCTCCCTCCCTCCCTACTCCAACTATGTTTCTACTAAGGAGACCTTCTGCAGAGTTCAGCCCTCACTGCCTGACTGTTGAAAACTCCTCAGCTCTTAGCATTATCTACCAGCACACCAAAATGACTCACTAAGAGAATCTTCAGACTCATATGTGTGTCATCGTTAACCCATATGTAGCCAAGTCCAAACTTTACCCTCTCTCCCCAAGAACTTATCTTCCCTTTAGGAAAACGTTATAAACTCCTACAAATTCACATATCAACCAACCAATAGTCATACACATTAGCTGGTCTTCACAATAGCTACTGAGAACAGAGTTGCACCATCCTCACTATATGAGGTAGCCACTCCATTGTAAGACCATTTCCCAGCCATCTGATTCCAAATCAAAACTGAGCCACATACTTAGACATATTATAATAGGGATCAATCTTGAACACACGCCGCAATGGCTAATCTTGGTTATCGATTTGTTGGGGTTTAGAATCACCATGGAAACAAACCTCAGAGCATGTTTGTGACTAAGAGACTAGGTTTACTAAGGTAGGAAGACACACCCTTACTGTGGTGGGACACCATTCCATGGGCTGTGGTCCTGGATAGAATGAAATGGAGGAAGACAGCTGATCCTCTCTCTCTCTGCTTCCTGCTGCCAACACATTGTGACCAGCTGTTTCACACTCCAGCCATGATGCCTTCCCTGCCACAACAGACTCTAACCTCATACTGTAAGCCCAAACAGCTCCCTCCTTCCTTAACTTGTTTTTGTGGATATCTTGTTGCAAGAGCAAGAAAAGTAACAAATACAGATGCTAAGTGGAAAAGGGCAGCCACAAAAGGCCAATTATTATACATTGTAGCAGAGAATCCTAGGATGCTTATACACAGTTCATGCAGAAAATGATGAATTTGCACATTAACACATGCATATTCTCCCATATTCTTTTAATGCTCTCTAGACTATATATAATACCCAATACAATATAAATGCTATAATAAATTGTTGTGCTACATTGTCTAAGGAATAATGATGAGAGAAAGTCTGGACATGTTCAGTACAGACCCAATTGTTTTCCTGAATATTTTTGGTCTGCGGTCGATTGAGTCCACACATGCAGAATCCATGGATACAGAAGGGACAACAATGCACAGTTTTTAGAATTGGAAAATCCATAGCCACAGAAACAGATAAATGCTTACCCTGAGGCAGGGGATGATTGCTAATGGGTTTCTTTGGAGATGACAAAATGTTCTAAATTAGACTGTGATGATGACTGCACTGTCCTGGGAATAATACTTCAACCACTGAATTGGACATTGTATATAGAGAAGGTACATGGTATATGAACTAGATCTCAAGAACGCTATTAAACACGGTTTCTATCTTTAATGCAAATGGAAATGATCACATGAAGTAAATTAGGTCTGTCTCAGAAAGACAAGTATTACATGTTTTCTCTCATTTGTGGTTTTGGGATTTTATACAGATACAAACAAACCAAGTGTGTACAGATGACATCAAAGTAGAAACAAAATGATCTAAGGGACAAGTAGGGGGATCAAGAGGGAAGAAGAGAGTGTAGGGAGTCATGGGGGGGGCTGTTCAAAGTACAGTATATATTTACATGAAAATGGCCAAATGAAATAAAGTAGACTCGTGAAGAAAAAATTAAAACTCCCAATCAGCTATGTCTACCTTTTCGACTCTCCCCTGCTCCCTCCCTTCTCAGGGAGGCAAAGCTGGTCTGTGCACCTTTCCCGCTGTCTTTTTCCAACCCTTCCTTCCTTCTCCTCCTCATTACTTCTCCAAACCTACCCACGATGTCCGAAACTCCGGCATAAAGCACCTTCTCCGACACAATGACCAGCTAAAACAGCAAGGGATGGTTTTGTTTGTTTTTTTTTTTTTTTCAAGAGGAGCTTTATTAGTAGTGCTCACCTCAGAATCCACAGATGCAAGGACCTCGGGCGGGCTTCACTCATGAGTCTACCTGGTCATGCCTCACATTCTTCCCTGATATCCCGTCTCTCCCTGCCCCCCCCTTCCCTTCTCTCACACACCCACCACCACCACCACCACCACCACCACCACCACCAGCAGCAGCAGCAGCAGCAGCAATACTTTTCTTTCTGCTTATGGAGAGCCATCTGAGGCATCCCATCTTCCTCAATTTCACTTGACCCCTTCAGACCATGCTGTTCATCTGAAACTGTGCCACAATAAGTCAACTCACTTAATACTCAGGTAACTGACCCCTTTGGTGGCTCTCATCAGAAGAGTGAGGTTAAAGAGAACAAGCTTAGCCTCACCTACCTGTAGCATGAGTCTTAAAAGGTCTTATTAATTAAATCAAACCTGGACCAGGTATTGGGGTGAACACTGGAAGATCAGAGAACCAGAACAAGTCACAGCTAACCTCACCTGGCCAACTTCTCAGCTGATCTTGTTTTCCTCAGACTGGAAGCTTCTGTGTCCTCATATCCGAATGGCTCTCAGCTAAACTGTGCTCCAAAGCCTGAATGCTTAACCAGCCAAAATGCTTAACCAGACAAATGCCTCTAGTTTCTGGTCCTCACGCCTTATAAACCTTTCTGCTTTCTACCTCCACTCCCGGGGATTAAAGGCTTGCTTTCTGGGATTAAAGGCATGAGTCACCATGCCTGGAGGTTTCCAATGTGGCCTTGAACTCATAGAGATCCAGAGGGATTTCTGTCTCTGGAATGCTAGGATTAAAGGCGTGTGCTACCACTGCCTAACCTCTATGTTTAATATTGTGGCTGTTCTGTCTCTGACCCCAGATAAGTTTATTAGCATGCACAATATTTGGGGGAATACAATACCACACCTACCCTCCTCTGGATCCTCCTTCTTCACGAGCTCCACCAGCCACCAACTATCAGGAAGCCCCTGCCTCAGCCTGCATCATTCCATTTTAACATTAAGCTTTGGAATCTATGAGTTAAAACATACTTCTTTGATAAAGCTAGCTGCCTCGGATGTCCAATTATAGTAACAGCAGAGATGAAGAATACAACCCAGAAGCTATTGCCAAACCCAAACTTTTTTAGTTTAGGAAGTGTAGATTCGTTTCAAACACCTGCTAGTAAATCTTTGATGATCTGGGAACTAATTTTAACTGGGTTTTAAAAGATCTAAGCACTGGGCTGGGAGATAGATCAGTGGTTAAGATGTCTCTGCTCTTTTAGAGGACCCGGTTCAATTCCCAGCACCCACGTGGCAGCTTACAACTGTCTGTAACTCCAGTTCCAGGGGACCCGACACCCTCATATAGAAATACATGTGGGAAAAACCACAAATGTACCTGAAATAAAAATAAACATTAAAAAAAAAAACATCTAAACACCGCGTTTAAAAGAAGAAAACAAAATCAGCAGTTAAAAGACACCACATCGGAGGACCCAGAAATTTTACTCAATGGCACACTGATTGGTTAGTGCAGGGACCGAGGACAGAAAGATTAATGAAGATGGGTGTGATCTATAAAGGCCGCACTTATTAATCTGAAAGGTGAGAAGCAAAACATACCAAAGGGACAAGAGAACCTCAGCAGCAGAAGTCAGAAAGGTAAAGAGAGCAGTGGTAATAGCAGGCAGCGGGCTGGGCAGGTGGGGCTGGCTGCTCTGCCACGCCAGGAGAGAGCATGCATGTACTTTTCTGCTCAAAAACAACAGGCAAGGTTGTCTGCTTCATTTTCCTGGGCCAGAGCCCAGAGATCTCTCTCCAGGTGGGGACCAGGTCTTTGGACTCCATGGGGCTCTCCTGTGGGGGACTCTGACCAATCACCTCCTCACTATAAGCTTTTCCAATGTGACCCTGAACGATAGGGAATGATTAGAGGAGCTCTTGAATTTAGTTACCGCTATAGAACACATCAAACGTGCACTTTCATCTCTAGAACAATGTGAGGTTTTTTTTTCCCCCCTTTCCAGTCACACTGAAACAAATGATTAAATTGTGGTAGCTTTCTAAATCTGATTAATGTTATGCAGGGGCTCCCACAAACTGTTTTGCCATTTATTACACTTGCTAATTAGGCTCTGTGAGGTCTTTATCTTCCCCAACCTGCAGTCACATGCTCAGGATGCAGCTTCAGTAAAAGCAGGACTCCTGGCTAACCCAGTTAATGAGTTTAGCACTGCCAAAATGTCAATGGTTTTTTTCTTTTCTTTTTTTTTTTTCATTTGTTAAGAAAGGGACTAATTTATCTAGTTCAGCTGCCCTGGGTAATTTTCATGGAAATGTCAGAGCAGCAATCAGGAGAAGTGAACAGCAATAGAGATGATTGCTAGGAAGGAGCAGAGAACACCCCACTGGCATGCTGTTTTCCTTTTTTTTTTTTTTTTTTCTCAGTTCAGGATTGCATCCTGAGATGAGGTGAGGAGCAGATAGTGCACCAAAGCAAAGCCTATGCAGTCTGTCTAAGGGACATTCCTGAAATTCTGAAACATAACAAGCATAAGAAACTTAACCATCAACCACCCAGAAGAGGGAAATGAGCTAAGAGTGTCCCACAGGAAGGCACGGAAGAGCTGAGCTACGGGACCTAATTCACCATCCTCCACAACAGGTCATCAGTGAAGGGACATGTCATGTTAAGTGAAAGAAGAGCACCAAGGGAACCCAGGAGCAGGCAATATGCTTTGATCGAGAGAATTCTGTTTTTGATATACTCAAGAGGAAAATTTAGAAAAGATCTCTTCAGCAATTTCAGCTTATCCTTTAAGACCAAGTGGTTTCAGATAGGGTGGTTCTTAAGATTCCATTCTGACAAAATATTTTTAAATAAAATGAAATAGGCTGGCAAGAGAGCTCAGCTGACACAGATGTTCCCCACCAAGTCTGATGACCTAAGCTCGATCCCAAGGGCCCACGTGGTAGAAGGAGGGAACCAACTCGCCAAACGTTGTCTTCTAGCACGTGTACATGCATGTGCATGCATGCACACATGTACAAGCACACACACACACACACACACACACACACACACACACACACGCGCACATACAGCACTGTTATTAGTGGATAATGACTTCACCTTTTGATCACGATGCCAGCCATCTGAAGAAGTGTCCACTTAGCCTCCCAACATAACGGGGAGGTAGGGGGATGGGCTGATTTGCCTGGCTAGCCTCCACTATTTGCTGATAAAATTTTTTGACACTTACATGGGCACACATCAAATTCATTCAAGTGTTTATAAGAAAGGAGAACCATACAAAATAAAGGATAAAGAAAATAAAGCACTCGACCTAAATTCTAAAGGCCGCCTGTGATTAAAAAAGCTTTCAAAATACCTTTTATTTCCCCCCCCAACCCCATTCCCTGCCTAATTCCCTTTATTTCACACAATGACACGTGAAAATGCTTCATGTTTTTAGATACAGAGTCCCTTTTAAGCCTTTTAGCTTACACGATTAGGTAAGAATATGGTTGATTACAGGGTCTCTGTTTGAAAACTGAGAAAGAGTGGGCCATGGTGGTGCACACCTACAGTGCCAGCACTCAGGAGACTGAGGCAGGAAGATTGCGAATTCTGGGACTGCCAGGGCTACACAGTGAAACTGAGTTCAAGGCCAAGTGGGTAGCTTAATGAGATCCTATCTCACAGTAAGGAGGGAGGAAGGAGGGAGGGAGGGAGATACAGCTCAGTAGTAGATTTCAATCACCAGGGCAACAAATTAAAAGAAAGAGGGAGGGTTTCCCTTGTTTAAAAGATTCATTTTGCATGTGTGTTTACCAACACAAGTTTAGGAGCGAGAGCAGGCAGAGGGTGTCAGATCCCCACAACTTGTTAGCAACAGTGGCGAGCTGAGCTGCCTGGTGTGGGCACTGGTGACTGAAGCCTCTGGACCCGCAGTAAGCAACCCTTACCTGCGAAGTCACTTCTCCAGCCCCAAGGAAAGTTGCTTAATTTCAGTTTCCCTGCCTTGGTGAAGAGTTTCCTAGTGAGAACTTAGAAAGGAACTTATTATCCACTAGAAACAAATGACCCACCTACCTTCCTCACCTGCTTGGAGAAAGGCTGCCTTTAATTCCAAAAACCCCTGGGCAGAGACTGTTGGTTACTTTACCAGAAACTCAATAGAAACGTTTGCATAATCAAAGACGACTGATGAACTTAACAAAGTAACTATTTTGTTACTTTCAGCACAGTTCTCTGCATTGAAAATTACAGTCTGGCTAAGGAGTAGCCAGTGGGTAAAGGGGCTTGCAGCCAATCCTGAGGACCTGAGTTCAATTCCAGGGACCCCACACCCACATGATGGGAGGAGAGAACTGACTCCAAGTTGTCCTTTGGCCTACACACACACACACACACACACACACACACACACACACACACACACACCTTGGCATGTATGCATTTGCATACATACATATATGTGTATATATGTATACATATATGTGTATATATATGTATATATGTACAATACTTTTTTAACTAGGGGTTTTTCTTTCATTTGCTTGCATTTGCTTTTGAATTTTGTTGGTTTTTTTTTTTTTTTGGTTTTTAGTTAATACCGAAAGGAAAACGCAAAGTTAGTTATCAGAGGCTCTGATCTATCATCCATATAAATACTGTGTGGCTACTGTTTTAATCTCAACACACACATACACACACAGACAGAGAGAGACAGAGAGAGAGAATGTGAATGTGCTTCACATTCTATCAGGTTAATGTGTTCTCCAGTCTTCCTCTTTTCCTAACAGATTTACATAAATGATAAAGAAGCAGTGTAATTACCTTCTTTGATTTGAAATTGGACTCTCTCATGCTCATTTTAGCATAACCAAGTGGTAGAAAACTCCTTTAATGGCAAAATATCATCATTCCTTTCTCAGTGATTTGCAATTACCAGGACATATTTGTCCACGTTAGTATGCACTCCCCTTCCCAACAGCTAACCTAGAGACAGGACGAAGTTCATCAGGATTCAGGCAACACCGGTAACAAAACATAATTAGCTTTTTGAGATTTATGAGCCGATTCTGTCCACAAGATACAGTAATGATTCTTTTAAAAATGAACTCGATAAAGCTCAGATTGCAAAGAGACACTTCTGTGAATCAGTTCTGGGGAATTACTGCATCCTAGATGATGAGGCTGCTTTTGCTCTGTTTGCCTTCATCTGCATTTTCAATTTCAAGCCAATAAAACCACTACAGTGTGGAGGCAGCACAGAATCACACACATACACAAATAACATTAATCAGGTGGTGCCCAATTCTCGAGGCCACTGACCAGAGCAACTATAAAATTGGGCAAGAAGCTGGGAATGAAGTTGTTGGTGCATATTCTGTCTTGCTGTTGTGGAACCATTAGCGAAAGGACAGGCAGCTACTAGGTCCAGGAGACTAGAAAGAACGTAAAGGAATCTCCAAATCATCTTTACTTGTGGTGTTCTGTGCTAAAAGGGGCACTAGAGAACTTTTTGGAATGGGAAGAAAAATTCCTCCCAAGGAGGAAAATGACTCATTGAGAATTACAGACTCATTGTGTGGGTCCTACCAACAATGGGGATACCAAAATATGTGTCCTTTCCCTTCCAGCAGGTAAAGTCCCATCACCATCTCCAGCATACCATAGATCATCAGAGCCCCACTTGTTCAGGGGGTTCTAAACAGCCACATATAGCACAGGTGTTCACAGATGAGAGTCAAGATCTTAGGGGACATTCTATGAAGATGGAGGTCAGGGAATTTGTGCAGTATTCTGCCAAGCCTCCTACATGGTACCATCATTCTCGGTTGGCTTTTCTTTGATTTCTGGGACTGTTTCAGGTATTACAGAGGGACAGCAGAACACAAAATACCAGCCATGCCAGCTGCTGAAAATAATAAGCTTGTCAAGGAAGCACAATGTAAACAACAGATACAAGGCACAGCCACATTCAAGCATCTATAAATGTATAAGTGAGCATGCACACATGAAACCCAATGTGAGTTCCAAACTATGGGCGAAAGTCAACACTTGGTGGTGCCAAAGCAACTTCAAGGAATGAGAGCAGAAGAGGATATTTTCATGGTCAAACTGTATTAATCAAGGAAATTATGAATAACAGTATGCAAATGGCCTTGATAACAAAGAGCAGCAATCTCTTTGTTCACAATAAACTGAATGTAAACAATGGTGGCTGGCATCATTCAGGACAGTCCAAGAAGCTCTTCTGTCACAAAATACACCATCACAACACCTCCTTCTTCAACCTCCCCTGACTGCCCACCACACTATAATTCTAATTCTACCCTAATCTACCTTAATTAGGAGCTCCTCTTGGGACTAATGTGTGTATATGAATGATATCTATGGGAAGCTACCTCTGCTCATACATCACTGAACAATGTTCACCAACAGCTGTATCACGCAGGGTAATGCCTTCTAGAACTGAAGAGTGCCAAAACAGGGATTTACTTCTGGCAGTCGAGACACAGAACTCACTTCCTACGAGCTGTCACAACATGTAGCAGTAGAGTGAAGCAGAAATTCCGATCACAGGCATTAGAAACTGCTCTGTTCCTCCCTCTATGTTGCTACTGATGGTCTAATTCTTAGGAAGCCAACTTGGTCTCCAGCAAGGAGGAAAAACCAGTAGGGAAGCATCTGTATTGAGCCCAGATAATTTAATTTGAACTAAAAATATTGTGAAAGCTAATGAAATTGAAGCCAGACTAGCGCTCTGGAAATTATTTCCCATCATTCAAATCGTCAGGTTCCTACTACCTTTGACTGGCCTCATTCCACACTATACTGGAATCATCAAGTGTGAATGCTTTCATCATCCGAGTTCCCACAGTCTACTCTACTCTTATAAATACTCATTTCTGAATGAATGTTATATCTTACGCATGAGAAAATTTTGTGCTGAGTGACATTTCTAGCTAGTAAGCCAGGCTCCGACAGCTCCTGTGCCATGCCTGGGTTTCCAGCCTGGCGTTCAACATGCCAGGGAAATGGGAACAAGAAAAACAAGGCCAGCTTGCAGATGGCTTCACTCACACAGCTTGCAGCCTTTCCCTCACTTCCGGAAAGCAGCAAAAAAACCTGAGACTATACTGGCCACCACAGCTGCCAGCCAGGGGACCATCCAAAAAGTATCCCAAGGGATTAATGAGCTCCTAAGAGGGGGAAGTGGGCTAGGGAAGGGGGGATGACACAAAGATACCAGCGGAGGCCGCAACTGACCCTCCCCCATTCTGCCTCAAAAATAGTTACTTGGATTCCCTGGTTCAATTGATTACATGACATAGTTTGCCAAATCAGTGGGTTAAATGTTTTAGACTAGCATTTTGGTAATATCCACTTTAAACAAAAATTAAGCCAGGCTTCTAACTATAGACTTGTGCTCAGCAAGCAGTTCAATTTAGGGACTTCCAAGTGATAATCTTCTTGTTATTTACAGGAAGTCACCACTAAAGCAGAGACACACGGGCATAAAACTCAGCAGCTCCTGTGATTAGGGCAGACTCCACTGTGCTCTGGGGAATCTAAGGTTGGTCCTCAGGGGCTGGGGTTGGAGCTCAATGGCACTGTTGCAGAACTCTGGGGGGTCACAGCCTATGCCCCAAGCCAGGTCCAGCCACATTTCCTCATTCACCCATTAAAAAGCCCAAATTTAAAATGCAGGAAAAGGAGATTCATTCAATGTGGCCCCACTGGGAAGAGCAACAAAGAGATCCATTGAAGACCCCTCCCTCCCCAGTTTCCTTGGAAGTCCTGAAGGGAGATCAAAGTTGAAGCCGCAGTCCAGGTCAAGGTGTGGTCCTGCCCACCACTGACCCATCATTATCTGGGCTTTGGTCCCTTCCTGTAAGGCGGTCTGATGAGTTGTTACAACTGTGCTAAGTCTCTTTCTGGGAAACAAGTTCCCAATCTTGCTGGTTACCTTTTCCTTCTCACAGCAGGAATCCTGGGGGAAATTCCACTTTCTTTGGGGTCCATTGTTTCAGTAGACCAATAGATTAAGGCACACTGTGCCTTTAGAATGTCTTCATTTCTAACAGACTTAGCATGTGCATGGCCCTGGGTTTGATTCCCATCACACACACACAGACACACACATGCACATGATTAGATTGGTCCAGACAGTTGTATTTAACGAGAGTCATATTATTAGATATTGGAGGGAAAAACTTTTTTTAAAACATCATTCTAAAATTAGTTTGCCTTGGAGATTTAAACTAATCCCCCCTCCCCCATACCCCATGGATCAGAATGTCCAGGCCACAGCAGCCACAGTCACTCTGGTCCTCATGGGTAACCCAGATGGGAGCTGGTGTGGCAGCCCAGGCTGGCTCTCTCTGCCTCAGCTGCTTCCTCACACCTGCAATACTCCTCCAGCATTTGAAAGGCATTCTCCAGCAGCAGGCACAGGCTATAAAGCAAGCAGGCTTGGGTAGAACAGCAAGCACATGGTTCCAATTTATTATATAGCCTGTTGTTTAGTCTTTTCAAACACCGACCTACCTCTGTAGTCTTTAGATTTCTGTACAAAGACCACCCCGGGGCCTCAAGGTATCCTCGTTTTGAATTCCGTAAGATCAGAGGCTAACGCTGAACAATGTACTCCTCATCTGCTTTATTTAAACCCATTTTCTTGATTTAGCCTAGTCCCTAAACTTCTCCACACCTTTCTTTGGCTTTCTTCTTCAGTCTAGTCCCTAGCCTTCCCCATGCCTCTCTTTGGCTTTCCTCTTGTCTCCCCTTAAAGATACAGCCTCTCTTTTCACAGCTTTTCTTCCTGTAGTTTGCTACCTCCATCCAACTACAGTTCAAAAATATGCATTGGTGGGCCCAGAGAGACTGCTCAGTGGGTAGGGTGCCTGCTGCCAAGTCCCCAGACTTCAGCTCCATCCCCAGGATCCACTGTAGGAAGTGCTGATTCCTGCAGGTCGTCCTCTGACTTCCATGTGTACACCCACACACATGCATTCAAAACAAATAAAATTTAATGTCTGTAGAATAGTAAATGGAAAATTAAAGAAGTTAAAAAATACAAGATGGAAGCCGGGCAGTGGTGGCGCACGCCTTTAATCCCAACACTCGGGAGGCAGAGGCAGGTGGATCTCTGTGAGTTTGAGGCCAGCCTGGGCTACAGAGTGAGTTCCAGGACAGGCTCTAAAGCTACACAGAGAAATCCTGTCTCGAAAAACCAAAAATAAAAATAAAATAAAATAAAAATAAGATGGATAACTTTTATTACAATATCCCGCTCAATTTTAATATTAGTTCCTGTTCTTAACCTGTAAGTTGTACTGGGTCATAGGTATGCAGTTCCAAGAATAAACACAGTATATGCCAATTCTGCCAATTTCAGGTACTCAAAGGGGGTCTTTTAGCATATCCCCTACAAATAAGAGGACTGCTTTGTAAAAGAAGAGAAAGTCATATAGGTGCATCATTTATATAAAAACTTTTAAAGCAATGTATTTATTCAATAGGCAATTAAATATATGGGAACTAAGATTGACCATTAAAACTTAAAATTGGATTTTTAAAAAGAAAACATCAATAAAAATGTGAAGAAACATAGCATGTAATACCATAAAGTTTCAATATGAAGCTTTTAAAGTAATACTAATTTAAAAAATATATCAAATGTTACCTGATAGTAGGCTCACAACACTATTACGAATCTATTTTCCAAAGTTTCATAAATACGAATTACTTTTACACTGACACTTGCTTAACTTACTCCATTCCACCATTTCTTTGACCCACAAGGGGACCCTTTCATACAATGTGATACTAATCCAATTGTTATTTAAAATGATATTGAAGAACCATGACTTAAAAATAACATACTCTGCTTTGAAGGTAGATTCTGAGTCATAAGCATATGCTTATCACATGGAAGAGAAGGCTATGGATCTTCGACCTGCATCTGAGTCCACATTGTACCTACCACTTGGCTTTCCTCATACTGCTTCCTATATGATACAGGAAGCAAAAGCACCCATAATGGAGAGACTACAGAACAGGCTCATCCATCAACCACCTGCATTGTGAATGAAGAGTGATGGAAACCAAAGATTCCTCCCCCCCCCAATTCTTACCTAATATCCAACAGTATTACTGCATGCCTCCTCTTAGACGTCCACCAGCCACCTCAAACTCAACATGCCCAAATCCAGACTCAGTTCTCCCCAGACTGGATTTTACTATGAGATCTCCAATCTTAAATACTATAAATACCACTTCAGTCTACTAACTGTAAGAGCCAAACTCAACCTGTAAGCCCTACTTGTCTAAGGACAAGATAACTTCCTGGAATGCTGGGAGTTGTAGTTCTTAGGAAATAAAGCCTCATGTTTTCACTTCCCTAAACAAGTTTGTCTGAACCAACTACCCCGGATATGCTTGAACAAATGTAGGTGGGAGGTTCACAGGCAGGAAATAGTCAAGATGTATGCTTGTCCCTGATTGGACCTGACGGGAAATGCAATGAATTGTGGGTTTTGCAAAACATGAAATGGGGCCACTCACTAGGATCCCAGAGTGGACCTGACCAGAGTCCATCCTGGTCAGTATTTAATTAAACCTTGATTCAAATTTGGCTCAAAATTGTGGAACTGGTCTCCTTCTCACAAATCTTAGAATTAACACAACCCATGAACAAGGTCTTACAGATTTAAGCTCCGAAAGCCATGACTACAAATGACCTGAGAAAGCAATATGTATGGTGCAAGCCACAGGGACTTACAGAATGAGGCTCCAGTTTAAACTTGGCCCTGCCACCTATTACATATGGAACCTTGAGCAAGACCCTACCGCAATGTTCCATCCTTCACTGCCAACTGTCCCTGCAGATAGGACCTGACTCACGGGACAGTAGTAAGAAATTCACAGGAAGGCACTGTGCAATAGCTAAGATCACTGGAGATGAATAGTCATTGCAATAGAACACAAAATGCCACAGGCCCGGTTAGTGATGCCTAAGGCAGTGGGCTGCATAGAGAGGGACTAAAATCTACATGAGATGGGAACATCAAAGAGCCTTTTCAAGGACACTAGTTCGTAACATTAAGCTTTACAGGATGAGCAGGAGGTAAACAGGTCATGATTGTGGTTACAGGCAGGATAACCAGTAGAAGCCACAAATGTGATGTTATGAGGTCCAAAGATGGTCAGGTACCTTGAGGGCATTGACGTGAGATGAGTTGGTTGGATGCTACAACTTAATGGTGAATAATAGCAAAAAATACAGGTCAGCCACAAGATTAAGTAACTTGAAGTCAAAGGTTCTGAGCAGGGGGAAACGACAAAACCAAACCAACACACAGTGTATTCCTGAGCATTACCATTGCTCCCTTCATTTTCACTACTTTAGAAGTCTAGCTAGATTGTGCTGTCCGAAAGTTTACAATCCAATGTTGGGAGACACTGGAAGAATGGCTCAGAAGGTAAAGCAGGGGCAAAGTCTGTGCAATTTTGCCATCTAGCCCAGAAGTATCAAGATCCGAGACACTCTGACCACCAAAGCATTACGGTCTGGTGGTTTGGATAAAGAGTTAATTCCCAGGGAATCTGAATGTGTGATATTTTACATGGACACTACCCAGGCATCCAAACTTGATTGGAAAAACCTTATGAACGCCATAAAAGCACAATGAACTCTGACATTTTAAAAAACTCAAATTCATCGAGTGAATTTTAACTCTATCATTTCTATTGGATTAAGAATCGTTCACCCAAGAAAAGCAATTAACATATTTCTGTCAGTTGCAAATGAATTTTAACTGTGGTGTGGCATTTCCTCTATATGAGAAAGGTTTTTCCCTCCCATACAGGGCACTGTTATACATAGAATATTGGTATGGAGATAATTCCCTTGACCTTCAGCTGGAAACAAGAACCCAACCTTAAACACCACAGTTTCTTCTATAATTTGGAAAGAGGCTTTTATAAGATTAAAGGTACTAGGTTAGCATTCTCATGAATTCTAACAATTTTACTTTTCATTAACCAGAACATCAATATGAAATATGCATTTAGTGACGCTAATTACCATTGACGCGATATTTGGGGTATCGGAACTGTTGGTGTGGTCCATCAAACAACCAGGGTTTTGTTGTATGGAAGATAACATGTTTCTGAAAGTGTAGATTCAGCTGTGTGTGCACACATACACAGAGGTTCAGCTGCATGTGAAGAACATCAGTCAATGTCAGGTGTTTTCCTCAATTGCTCTCCAATTTATTTTTTTGAGACAGGGTCTTTTACTGAACCTGCAGCTCACTGATTTGGCTAGACTGGCTGACTGATAAGCCCCAAAGACCTTCCCATCTCTACTTCCCCAACACCAGTATTTCAGGATCATGCAACCATGCCCAGCTTTTTACATGGATGCTGGGGATTTGAACTCAGGTCGTTAGACTTGCAAGCAAGCCTCTACCTATTAAGTCATCTACCCAAATTTAGCTTTCAATTGAAGGGAAGGAATGCCTAGATGATGAAGCAGAAATAAATTTGCACCGGAGTGCTCTGTTATTTCAGCATAGTATCAGTAGAAATACTCCTCGACTTTACACAAAGACAAACTGACTTTGTTAAAAATACTGCCAGCTAAAATGCATTCAGTCCACCTAACTTAGAAACACCACAGCTCAGCAGCACCATACACTGTGGACTATGGCTTGGTTACCCTCATGGTCTCATGGCTGACTGGAAGCTGTGGCTTGACGTCGCTAAGGAGAACAAAATGCAGAACGGTGCCAGCTGGGCCACTTCTGTACCACTGTGAAGTTGAAAGATCATAATCATCAGGGGCTGTCTGCACTCCCATCCTTCCCATTTTCAGCGAATAGGAATGTTCTGGCAGCACAAGAATAGCCCCTACTCTTCTCTTCTTGAGAGGATACCTAGAGCCACACTCAGTCCTGTGGGATTCAGCCAGAAACGCAGCTCAAGGATCCCAGTCCACTGAAGAGCGCAGTGAGCTGGGGCTCGGGGCTCACCTTCAGAAGCAAAGGACAAGAAGGGCAGCTAGGATCTCCTTTCGGGGACAGGGAACCTAGAATGCAGCAGAGGCCTCACATCACTGGTGAATGTGAAAGGAGCTGCCCGGTGAGAGCCCTTTCTATCTATCTCCAAGTCTAGTCTCACTTTTCACTTCCTCTTTCTTTCTTTCTTTCTTTCTTTCTTTCTTTCTTTCTTTCTTTCTTTCTTTCTTTCTTTCTTTCTTTCTTTCTTTCTTTCTTTCTTTCTTTCTTTTCTTTCTTTCTTTTCTTTCTTTCTTTCTTTCTCTCTCTCTCTCTCTCTCTCTCTTTCTCTCTCTCTTTCTTTCCTTCCTTCCTTTCCTTCCTTCCTTTCCTTCCTTCCTTTCCTTCCTTCCTTTCCTCCCTCCCTTCCTTCCTTCCTTCCTTCCTTCCTTCCTTCCTTCCTTCCTTCCTTCCTTCCTTCCTTCCTTCCTTCCTTCCTTTCTTTCTTTCTTTCTTGACAGGGATTCTCCGTGTAGCTTTAGACCCTTTCCTAGAACTCACTCTGTCGCCCCAGGCTGGCATTGAACTCTCACAGATCTGCCTGGCTCTGCCTCCCAAGTGCTGGGATTAAAGGCGAGCGCCACCAGCGCCCAGCTTCACTTTTCACTTCTTGTCATTCTTAATTATTATGTATCTGGTCACTCGGACTGCAAAACTGCCCTGAGGAGAAATCATTTTTCCAGTCAGGCATCATCCTCAACTAGAAGCTCCTGGGAGATATTCCAACTTGGGTAAACAAGCAAGGAGATCGTATTAAAGAGTACTAAGAGGTAAGTTAGAATCATGAACACTTTTTCAGATCCCATGATATGTTTGGCACTAACTGGGAACTGAGAAAAGCCTTTTGGACAAGGAGTCGTTACTGAGGAAGCGCGCTGTGGGGAGAGACATTGGCAGCGACTTCACTTGAAGCAACAGAAGGAAAGAGGAAGAATTCCAACTACAAGAAGGTTCTTCATTATCCAGGACCCATGCATCTCCTTTTTCCTGACAGTTAGTTAGACCTGAGTTGAAAGTAACGTGTGAGGGCATGGTTTAGCGGTGATAATTTACACCACAAAAATGGAAACATTGACAGAAGGAAGCCCAGTAGAGAAGTAGAGTCAAGGGTTTCAAACACTCCAGCCCTGGGCAGTACCAGGTTAAGGACACTGCTAACCAAGGCTTAGAGCTAGGATGTCTATCAGGGTCTTTCTTATCTGGCTGGCTCTAGATCCTTCCCCTCGGCAAACAAAGTAAACTCCTTACCAGCTTCAAAACTCCAGCTGACTATGCAGCCTTTCTTGCCCTTTGATGGGCAGACAAAACCCAGTTACACTGAGAAACAGATCTTTATTGCCTTGGGGCACATCCCAAATCCTTCCTAATTCCTTAACCAAAGCTCTTTTCTGCCCTCCAGATGCTGCTGCTCCTGCAACCGCTGTCCCTGCAAGGCAAAGCTCCTATCCCACCCACACTGCTACATCCTGCCACATGCAGGGGAATTCACCAACTCAAGCAACTGTGATAGAGCCCATGCAAAGAGTCCTCCAGTCCTCTCTCATGCCGCCTCGTTTAGTCACAGGTGGTAGCTCCCCCTCACCCATGTTCTGCCTGCGAAGCTCAGTTTCCGCACACAAAACCAATGGACAACGCTATAGATGGGGCCAAATTAGACAAGTTCAGGGGCTGGAGAGATGGCTCAGCCAGTAAAGTGCTCGCCATGTAAGCACGAGAACCCGAGTCAACCCCAGCACCCATGGGAAAGCGTTGGGCACAGGACACATTATGATCCCAGCATTGAGTAAGCGTAGAAAGTAGGATCCCTCAGGCTCGCAGCCAAATCTGCGAACTCCAAGTTCAAAGAGAGACCTGTCTTAAAAGTACGGTTGAAAGTGAAAGAAGACACCAGATGTCATTCTCTGGTCTGTACATGCAAATGTGCACATGAGTGTGCTGGCATGCACACATGCACGCGCACACACACAGACACACACACATATTTTGGAATATTAGCTTAAAATGTGGTACATTCATTTATTCTGTCAAATATTTGTTTAATGATGCAAAGATGTGTTGCATTCTTTTATGTTGCATTTGTTTAAGTCTGTAAAGCTGTGCTACGTTGCCTGTCTAAAACACCTGATTGGTCTAATAAAGAGCTGAACAGCCAATAGCTAGGCAGGAGAGAGAAATAGTCAGGGCTGGCAGGCAGAGAGAATAAACAGGTGGAGAAATTTAGGTTTGAGAGGAGAGTGAAGAGGGAAGAGTGAGAAAAGGAGATGGGTAGAAGGATGCCAGGGGCCAGCTACCCAGCCACACAGTCAGCCACGGAGTAACAAGAGAAGAAAGATAAACAGACTAAAGAAAGGTAAGAAGCCCAGAGGCAAAATGTGGTTAAAGAGAAACCGGATAATTTAAGTTAGAAAAGCTGGCTCGAAACAAGCCAAGCTAAGGCCTGATATTTGTGAGTAAAAATAAGCCTCTGTGTATTTATTTGAGAGCTGGATGGCAGGCCCCCAAAGAATAAAAACAACCAACTACACAAACATACATACATACACACACACACACACACACACACACACACACACGTAAAAAATTTAAAGCAATTAATCCTGAGATTCATTAGCTCATTAACATTCTTTAAGACAAATATCCTTTATTTCCAAAGACAAGTCAAATCCATCACCATCCTTTAAACAGAATAAACCCAGCTAAGACATGCCTATATTTGAGTCAAGGTTTTTCCCAAGTCCTGCACTTCTGGCATGGGTATCAAGGAAGGAAAAGCATCAGCAGGCAGAGAAACACTGAGGATCCCTGGACATTGTTCTCATGACACGTTAGCCTACACTCAAGAGCTTGTTTGAAATTCCAGCAGTGCTCACAGTTACAGCTACTAATGCCTCTGTTTATAAAGCACTTCTCCGCTTGGCACTGATTGTGGGAGTAAGTTCTGTAGTGAGCCATGTCATTATCATTACCACCACAGCTGAAAAAACTACCACTAACCCCGGACGACACAAGATAAACGGTGAGTTGTGTCCCCAGGCCTCCTGGCGGGGGAGGAGCCACGCACACTTATTATCACTATTGTATGAAGGGAAATGTGCAGCTCAGAAAGGTAACTTTTCACAGATCACCCAGCTGGAAAATGGCAGGGCTAAGACTTCAGGGGCCACAGCTTTACAAACACAGGATTTTAGAGAGACAAACACCAAACCATGACCTACCGGAGACTAGTAAGGATGGCCAAAAAACCAGAGGCCTCTCCTAGCCACTGAACATATTATCCTGTCCCTAATATGTCTTCATGGCTAGCTGGGGACATTTTAATGCCAAATAAAAACATCCAACTTTTGACACTTAGGGAATTAGTGGGTTTGATGGCAGCTTTATCAGCATCGGACATTTTCCTCCACAGTATCTTCACGTAAGTTCAGAACACATTTTCACAACAGTTCAGGGGCCCCAAATGAGAAGCAGGATTTGAAGTCACTTTATCAATTGTGCCAAAAGGGATAGGTGCTTCTGCTCCATTCAGGGGAGAGAGGGAGAGAGAGAGGGATAGAATGAGATGGAGAAGGGATGCAGGGAGGAAGGGAGGGAGGGAGGTTGAGAGAGAGGAACAGGGAAAGAGAGAGGTTAAGACATACAGAAGCGTGAAAAACAATGAATGAATCCCAAAATTGATTTTTAAATGGGCCCACTCCATATTGGGAATAAATCTTCCTGCCCTGGTCCAAATCACCTCCTTTAGCGAAGGCACAGCCATCTCAAACCCCTCCTGGTTTACTGTGCCCTCAGCTGAACACTAATCAGAGTGCTCTCTACCAAGCGTGGAAATAAATTTGATTTTGGTTTAACCAGGATTAGGTTCTGAGCACCAAGAAATTAAAAATAACCTTTATCTAATCTAGCAGACCAGCCTCAGATGTCCTGGCAACTCTCCACAGGCCCCTCTTGCTGAGGCTCCCTCCTAAAATTCTTCTCCAGCAACTGTGAAATCACAGTGTGAGGTGGGAAAACACAACTCTTCACAGGGCCTGGTTGCAATTCTTAACTCTGTGTTTGCCCAACTTGGTTAGAGAGTGTTCTTTCCGAACAGAACTGCCGAGTGTCCATCTGTGAAAGGCACTTTCGCCCCCAAAGTGAATCAAAACTCACTTACTCCTGAGGACCTGGGGGTCTCCTGGGCATAGGCAACCAATATTTATTTTATATGGAGAAGTGATTCCCTTGCAAGCCTCATTCTATACTCACTCTCACTCTGTTGGGAAATACCAAAGAGGGAACACTGTACAAAGAATAACGCAGACAAAATCAGACATGAACAAAAAGCAGCTGATACCTGGAGTATATAAAGAATTCCTATCATCATCATCATCATCATACAACACACAAACACACACACACACACACACACACACAGCTAAGAAGCAGATGGTAAGCCAGTGGACAGTCAGCCCCCTCACTAGTCCCCCAAACAGAACACAACTTTCCTTCTGGAGTACTCAACCTGATAAAACCCGACAAACAATTAGTGTTAGTGAAAACCTACTGAGAGCAGATTATAACATGCCCCAGACCCAAGTTAGAGCTAAAAATAAATATTTTAACAGTGTGAGCTTGGAGCTGTTGTAAATAGACAAGATTCACCAATAATCTCCCCTCTTAGAATGGAGATTACAAAATATGCACTTTAGTGAGAATACGCCTCAATACAGTTCAAGAAGATGAGGCAGAAAAAGATGAAAACGTGTATATTTAACAAACAAAGGAAAAAAGGTTTCTATGTTTCTGCCTCTTCTTCCAACTAGCGAGCCAGCTTCAGGCCTCAGTTTCCTCATCAGGTTTGAAGAAGACAGTGTACCAAAGATAAGCATCCATGGACCAGAAGTACCCCTTTGTCTGGCTGTATAACTTACCAGGCATCTCACTGCCAAACAGCCAGGCACTTCCTGGTCACAACCTCATTGCCAAACAGCTTTTCACAAATCAAAAGGCACCAGCATTCAGGTCTCCTGGGAGCTGCATCTGGTATAAATCACTTAAGTGGTATTGAGGTTGGTGATAAAATGGGTGATGGGTCAAGTGGGGGAGGGGGGAGGAGAGGGGGCAGGAGAGGGGGAGGGGGGAGTCTAAGGCACTGAAGGAAATGTAGAGCCTAGTTTTCCTGATTCAGAATCTACCTCGCTTCCATCAGCACTGAACCATCAGTCAAGGTACAGCAACTTTCAAATCACTCTTGGCCAGTGTCCATGCCACTCGGTACTTTTAAGGGAAAAATGAATTCACATATTCTGATCATATCCAAAACTAATCAGTTTTTATGGCACAATTATCTCTGTTATAGAAAATAGTACAGTTTAAAAGTTTAGCAAAAGGATAAGCACTTCCAGACTTAGGGCTTTTGTTGTTGCTAATGCTTCCTCTTTCCCACATCTCACCCATCACGTGCACACCGCCAACAAAATGCGTGCATGTGTGTGTGTGTGTGTGTGTGTGTGTATGTGTGTAAGATTAAAAAAAATAAATTCAGGCCAATTCTCAACAATCTCCAGAAGAATCCGTATCTTTCCCAGGATTTAGGAAGCCCTAGGTGATACAATGGGAACCAAAACTGTGCTGTCATCTCTTCTCATCCTCCTTTGCTCCATGTGCTATTTGTGACCTCAGCTCCTCCCATTCTCCTTTGCTCTATGTGTCCCTGTTTTCTCTTACTCCTTTCAGATCTGTCTCTGACTCCAACAGAGAGGTCTTCCTGATCACGATAAACCAGCCACTCTCTTCCTTCATGCTTGCCTCTTCCCCCATAGGACACATTACTGGGCATACACCTACACATGTGCATTGTGTGGCTCCCATTGGAATGTAAGGTCCATTAGAACAAAGACTCCATCAGTTTGTGTTTGCTGTACCCCCCAGACTGAAGAGAGCATCTGGCATACAATATTGATTGAGTACATGAGTGGGGAAGAGATAGCAAGCCACAGACATGAATGACCAAGCTAAATTTCACCAAATATGTACCTCAACCAAAATAGAACAGTAGCCGGTCCATCTCACCTCTCACCCTGAACTACTGGGAGGCAATGCAAACAGGTAACTTTGAAGTCTGTCAATGTCCTGCCCCCTCGCCTATCAAACAGAAGCTGAACATCAAGTGATTAGTTGTGCTTAGGATGGGCTGGTAAGGATTTCAGGGTGTCCCGAAGGAGGCAGTCACACATGTGGGCTGTAGTAGGTGTTCAGAACACCAATGAGCAAGGGCAGAACTCACTTGGAGAGGCCACAAGGGTTATGGAGGAGAACCAACAGTCCAAGGAAACCAAGTGTTCTGCAAACAGGTTCATAAAACTCATAGGAGAGCAAGGACAAGCAATTACTCCCACTCTCCCCAATCAACCAAGCAGAGATGCTGCTGCTTTCCTAATTGCAGGGCGCTCTCCTTCCGAGCTGGCAGTCTTCCCCTTGATAACTTCTCTAGGGCGTTTCATAAATCCAGTTGAGGTTAACTGCCATACACACACTGTGAGGCTTCATGAAAGCCTCTATGTACCAGGGGTCAAACACGAGAACTTCTGGGCTCCAGTCCGCTTGTCTCACCCTGCATTCCAAACACTCATAAAATCTCATGACCAGGGCTCTGCCTCCCAATACCCTGCCAACCCAAGCCCCGCATGTCTTTCCCCAGACAAGCTTCCCAACCAGCCTAGCTTTTACTGCAAAGTCAATGAGCCAAACCTACAGTTTTCTTTCGGAATCAATAGCTGCTAAGTTTGGAATTTTTTTTTTCCCTAAGGGGCTTTCTTTGTCCAGGCTTCACATCTTTGCTGACTCAAGCACTATCTTGAAGGATCTGCACAGATACAACCTTAGTCACTCATTATGATAATGCAAACCTTCCAAAAATAAAAGAGAGAGAAAGAGAGAGAGTCCTCTTTCTCCTGTGTAATGACTTTAGCTGTTTCTAGTCAGCAAGAGAAAAAAGGACATTCATATGAAAGACAGAGAAGCCCTGTGGTCTGGTCAATATTTGCTCTGCTAATGTAACTTGTTTGTGCAATCCAGGTAACTTCTCTTCAGAGGATGAAAGAGAGCACGGCTCGGAGTTGGGTTCACCAAGGGACAGTTCAAGAAAATAACCACGTACGATGGACCACGACATTCCCTCATGTAAATAACCTGGGCCCTACAAGTTGTGAGTTTTCTGTATTTCTTTATTCATCTACGTATTTTCAGTCTTGTCCAGTTGTACTATCTGGCCACCCCAAACTCCTCTCCTCTCCCAGAATGTGAGTAATACATAACATAGAATCCCGCTTTTCTAGGATGTGCTCATCAACGGCTTAGTTTTGCTGTGAATGCAGATTTGAACTCCCAGTTGCCTCCTCCCCTAAGAGGAAGCCTTCCTTGTGAATTGCGCTGGGGAAATCACCATTAAGCACCCAAGGCTTTTATTTCCTAAGCATCACCATTATGACATTCTCTACACCAGTTAAGTCTACCCACTCACCCTGGCATCTCAAATCTTGTACCAACATGAACTTCCTGAAGATGAAAACAGTCTTGGGTAGGAGTTAAAAGCTTCAAGCCCACACTGAGCCCACAGTTCTATTCATTTTCTCTCTCTCTCTCCCCTCCACCACCTCACCTATAACCAGCCTAATCCCTACCCAGCCAACCTGCTCTTACATCATACTTCCTCCTCTTTCCCTGTTACTGTTCCAGCCACAGACACCCATCTTTGGCTCCATCCACTTCTCGTCCACTGGCTCTGACACATGGCCTCACGGTGACGGTTAGTATACACTAGCCACACAGAGCCTTAGCTGCCAACTTCAGCACCCTCTGCCCCACAGTGATCTGGCCAACTACAATAGGAACCAGAGCTCTGCCTGCAGGGATGGGAAGAATCATAGTTCTGGTGACAGGGGAGGCTTTATCCTCCTCATTCTGGTACATCAAATTTCAAAGCACCGGACCTCAGGTGCCTGAGTGCACACAGCCAGGGAGCCAAGGGCTGCTGCAGCGCTATCTCCTCTGCTAAACAAGGACCATTCCGCTCTTATCAACCCATCTGCTTTCAGGCTCTGGAAACTCAATGCCTGGAATTCTTCTGCCCCTGGAAGGCTGATGGCAGCAGCTTTGGCCCTTTTATTCTATTCATATCCATTTCATTGTTATCAAAAACACATATCTGAGCATTGCTCAGGGATTACAATACAAACCAAGTTAAACAGGTTTATTAAATAAAAAACACTCCTTTCTAAGAACATGTGACCAGAAGCTGAGGGTTGTAACAGAAGCTAATGAAAGGAGGCAGTGTAGAAGGGTGCCACTGTAGAGAAAGGCAGCCTGAGCCCATGTCAAGACTTACCTCTCCCGGGCGACTTACTCAGCCTTGGTAAGTGTGTCACTGGGGCTAGAAAGATGGCTCACCCGTTACGACCACTGTCCAGAGAACCCGGGTTCAATTCCCAGCACTACATGGTGGCTCACAGCTGTCTGTAACTCCAGTTCCAGGGGATCTGATACCCTCACAGAGATCATGTGTGATCATGTGTATGTGTCCATGTGTGGAAGTCAGAGAACATCTTTCAACTTTCAGCAGTTAAGTCTCCCATGGCGGCTTCTGGAGTCTGAATTCAGGTCATTAGGCTTTGAGTGGCAAGTACTTCTGTCCACTAAGCTATCTCAAGAGACTGATGTCTCGCTTTTCAATGTCTCATTTTCTGTCTCTGTATCATGACTATGACCATGTCTCTCGTGGCCTTTTGTAACCATTAAGCAGGTCAGTGGTCCGGCCAGGGCTTTAGAAAATGCTGGTAACTACAAGTCTCAGAAAGAAAAGCTAAAACAGAAAACCATTGCAACTGCTACCAGACATCAGGATTATGGGACCTGGGCCCAGACAAGTTATGTCATTTTGTGGCCTCTGGGGTGGATTAAATATGTTCCCTCTCACTCCTCTCTAGGAGTTATGGAATCCATTTCTTCACGTCTTTGACTAAGGGCTGGCCACACAGCTGTTCCAGACGACAAAAGTGACCCCAGTCCAGCGTCAGTCCTACCTTTTAAGAAATCTAGCAGCAGGACTGGGGATGTGGCTCAATTCGGCAGGGTGCTTCCCTAGCACACACAAACCCTGGGTTTGATCTTCAGCACCCCACAAAGTAGGTATGGTGGTACAAGCCTATAATTCCAATATGTGAGCTCGAGAGGCTACAAAGGAAGATCAAGGCCAGCCTGGGCTACACAAGAGCTTACCTTAAACCATTACACACACACACACACACACACACACACACACACCAAAAAAGAAACCTGGAAGCTTCTCTCCAGTCCTGCCATGACATCAGGAAATCGAGAGCAGCAAATAGAGAGAACAACATGGAAGAGAAGTGAGCTGTTCTGCCAGCCCAGAGGTAAGAGCAGCCTGTCAGCCATGTGTTTAAGCCTCTTGCTCTGCTGGGCGGTGGTGGCGCACACCTTTAATCCCAGCACTCGGGAGGCAGAGCCAGGCGGATCTCTGTGAGTTCGAGGCCAGCCTGGGCTACACAGCAAGATCCAGGAAAGGCACAAAGTTACACAGAGAAACCCTGTTTCGAAAAACAAACAAAAAAAGACTCTTGCTCTGGTCAGTCACAAGAAAGCCACACTGAGTGCTGCCAAACAGCAAAATCATGAACAAGACTGCTATATTTTATTTATTTATTTACTTATTTGTTTATTTGTTTGTTTGTTTGTTTTTATTTGTGTAGCACCGGCTGTCCTGGAACTTAGTTTGTAGACCAGGCTGGCCTGGAACTCAGAGATTTGCCTGCCTCTGCCTCCCGAGTGCTGGGATTAAAAGTGTGTGTCACCATCCCCGGCTAAGACTGCTGGATTTTTATTAAAGATTTATTTTAATTTTATTTATGTGTGTCTACAGTTATATATCTATCTGTACATGTGTGTGCCTGCCCACAGAGGCCAGAAGAGAGTATTGGGTCCCCTAGAGTTGGAGGTTCTGGAAGTTATGAGCCACCCGACTTCCATAGACTTTAGTCCTTGTAAGAACACTAAGCACTCTTAACCACTGAACCATCTGTCCACCCCCATGATTGCTATTTTAAGTGTCTAAATTTTGAATTTGTTAGACAGCTATTGACAATGAAAAAAAAAGGCAAAAAAAAATAATAATCCCAAACCAAGCATTTCACATCAGTTCCAGGAAGGAAAGCGCAGTAGATAGCCATAAACTCAAACATCTGTAAAACGCCCACCTATGCGCCAAACTCCACATCATGTCTTGGCATTGTTGTTCCGTTGTTTATGGTCTAAATCAGCACTCAGCAATTTATTACAGTGCCAAGTAAGTCTCAGAAAGGCAGACAGAAAGTACAGAGCACAGGGAAACTGGGTGATCTTTCAAGCTGCTTGCAATACTGCTGTAAGGTACACATGGTCACACAAAATAGTCTATGTCTCTATGCAAAGAACAGCTTCCTTCCAGAGAGGTGTGCATCTTAATCAGAGTGTCACTAACGCCACCAGGGATGTTGTGGAGCAAGGAAAGGAGGACGGACTGCAGCATGGCCTCTGCTCTGCTTGGGGCTGGACAGAATGGATGGAAAAGCTTCAAAGAAACAGACAGAAGATGGCATCACTTCAGCAGCGGGCAGTCTCTGTAAAGCAATGATGGAGGAGGATTTCTGCCCATTCATTGTTCAAGTAACGCTAACAGTGCAAAGGATAAAAGTTGACTGCTTCAGAAATTTCTTGAAGAAAAAATAACATTTCTTCATCGCCGGAGGTTTTAAGGATTACCAGGAAATGGAAAACTTCAAAAACACATTCTGATGTTTCCACATAAATGGTAGCTGTCTACCAGACAAGCAGACGACAGCTATTCCTCAAGGATGAATCAACTTGAGCTGCATCTCAACACTGCTGCAC
>CABHPQ010136401.1:0-19332 GCA_902168405.1 Peromyscus aztecus
AGAGAGAGAGAGAGAGAGAGAGAGAGAGAGAGAGAGAGAGAGAGAGAAAGTAATGATCTTCTAAGTCTTGGTCAGTTCTAAGTCTCCTCACCCACTTGTTCTGATAAATAATCTTGACATAGGGAACGTATTTTTGAGTCCCTGAGGAAAGATGGGCTCTGTGAGATACTGTCTGAGATAGCAAAACTTGATTTAGAGATGAGAAACAGAAAATTTGTTTACCTGAGGTCACCAAGATAGTAACAGAAACTGCTGGAATTGGAACTGAATGCCTTAAACACGAAGGTGTATTTCCTCTGAGAATGTTCTTGACTCTTTCCATTCCCAAGAACTTCAGATATGCTGGTCCCTCTCCCCACAAGGCCCTCCACCACCGCTGAGAAGCTTCCATGAGTTTGCCCCATGGAGCTGAGTTGTGTGCCCAGCTTTTCTCTCACAGCGGCTTTCCCTCACAGGCCTTGTCAAAGTCTTCAACGATTATGTGTTCATTTGTTTCCCTGTCTGTCTCCTTCATGAAACTGTAAGTTCTCTGAAGCTGGGGACAAAATCTCTTAATTTGATTAGTTTTTAGCATTATCGATGAGTCAAAAAAGGCTCTGTAGACTCCTGGCTGACAGATAGACCGACTGAAGAAACAAATGAGTGAACTGACATTCTGCATATAAATTCTAGGCCACTAGAGGGCAAATAGTCTGGGTACAGGGCCGACACATCTCCCCAGTGGCACATATGGTTGGCATACCTATGAAAGAATTCCAGCAGGGCGACACCTCTCACATGTGTCATTGGCTGTACAGTAAGTTAAAAAAAAAAAAAAAACTCCTCTCCTCAGCTACTTTAAGAAAAGAGAATATATGAATTTCCAAGCCCCACTCATTGCTAACTTCTGAACAAAATGTGGCAATGACATCTGAATGGAAGCTGAGATGCTTTACAGAGCACACATCTATGTTTACCCCTTCTCATTCTGTCTGCATCGGACCCATGGTGTGTAGGAAGCTGGATAAGCTAGCAGATGGGCAGGTGTAGGTTTTTGTATAGGAGTGGTATATGGGTGATGGCTACAGACCATCAGGATGTCATTAGGAAGGGTGGTATCATGTGAATTTCCTCTCAGAAGCAGGACCCAAGACAGGAATTTTGCACAAGTTGCCCAGGATAGGATGAGATAAGCATGAAAAGATAGCTCTAAAATGTATAATCTGCAGTTGGTAACTCTTGGGACCTGGTACTGGGGCCCATGGCTAGATTCTGAGAAGCATTAGAGACAACTTTGTCTCTGCCAGGTATCCTACCCAAATGATGATCTGGGATGTTGAAAATTGTGCAAGTACTTCTGGCTCACCAGAAGTGGGGAGATACCTAACATTATGGAGCAAAAACACACAGAGACATGTGAAAGGGTTCCCTGAAGGAGCTAGGGAAGGAATTGATGTCTGCTGAAAGGCCACCATCCTTCACTTCCTACTGAAGATTCTTGAGTGGATGATATACCATGAGTTGGACTCACAGAGGCATACTTTAAACACCTCCAGACTTATTCCAAAGCTATCAAAACAGAGAATGTTACAGCCAAGAGCTGTCACTACCTAACACCCCACTGTTAGTATGCTCAACTATCTCTTCTAGTTGTTTCTTGTTCTCTGGTCCCCTGGATGCTGAACCAACTCTTAACTTGATACAGATACATTCCTGACTTTTGTCTGCCATCCCATATGAGCATAGATTCAGCTCTGAAGACTGCTGGTTCTTTTATACCCCATATGTGAAGGCAAGGAGGGTTCAGTTCTCGTTCAGGGGCTATTCTGAGAAGGACCGTGATAGTATCTGAAATAGGCTCTGAGCACTGAAGGAAAGTGCTCTTACAAGCTATCTAAATATAAGTTATTACACAGTATTATTTTAACCTGGCCCAAGTTTAGATTAGTTGGATGAATCATTCAACAGCCTTTACTTTACATAATTAAAAACGTGAGGTTCTTGGAATCTTGTTTGGGAGGTCAGTTAATGTGGGGTTGTGGGGGCAGATCAGACTTGGCAAGCTCACAGAAGACAATGACTTCTGGTCAGAAGATGATGCTCTGATTGGTAGGGGTATATCATCAGTTCTATGTGGAGGTATTCTCAGTTTTCTTAAGGAAGTGTTTCTAGAAATCTTTGACTTACGATCTCCCTCATTCATATTGGCTGTTCCCAGGACTCCCACTGTATTTGAGACAATGCTTTGATAATGCTTCCAGCTTTCATTTTGCCCCTAAGTAAAGCCTTACTAAGTCATGAACCTGTTCCTAGAGTGGCCTTGCCTGGGTCTGTCAACATAGATGGTTTCTTGAAGGCTGGGTAGTTTATTCCTCTGGAGGCTTCCCCACTGGGACAAAAATTTTCTCTTCAATGTAGAATTGTCTGAATTAAAATGCAACATCCTTACCATGCATCATGTTGACAATGGTGATCATGAAGGTGAGCACCCAGAGAGCACTGTGGGTTCATAGTGTGCAGGAGCTGTTGTTACTTCACCTTGATGTTAGTCTCCAAAGTGCCCTGCTAAGGACCTGGCATTCAGAGGGTGCTCTGTGGATAATTAATTGAAAGAATAAATGCTAATAAACGGGGTGGGGGATCAAAACATACCACGCCACTGAACCCAGGGACTTCATTAGCTACAGTCTCCCCATGTGTTAGTTATTAACCATTAGCAGTGTGGGTGGTCTGGGAATGACGGACTAATTCTTCTGTTGGCCACAGTGGTGTCAAACATTATATTAACTATTGAGAGTGAGAGTGTTGACTGAATCTCTGCTGTCCTCTAAATGTCCTCTAGCAACTCCAGTGAATTAGACATTTGCCCCAGGGGCCCAAGCTGTTCCCAGCATGTAACTTACACAGTAGAAAGTCCTGGTAGAACAAAAGGATATCAGGTAAGGTCTTGGGGGAGCATCCACCCCACATCAATATACCAGGAAGCAGATTGCTGGCACATCCCACACAACTTATGGAGTGATGGGAGGGATAATTAGTTGATTATAAGGAGTTTATAGGGGGCCTGTACATCTTCAGTTCTGTGACTTGCCTTTTCCTTAATGCTCCATGGCATTTTGTCTGCCATGGCCACACCATGACCTTCTGGTTAAAGAGTTATTGACAGCATACATTTAGACTCCATTGCAAATGAGCCAAACAGAATGGACAAATTGCTATGTGTAATGACTTCTGTAATATTCTCCCATCCAAGTACTAAGAAGGCTGGACCCTGCTTAGCTTGCAAGATCAGAGCTCCTATGAGATCAGGCACATTCAGGTTGGTATGGATATAGGCTGCATTATTCTCTACTATAGAGGAATTAATAGCTATAATGATCTCTCTATTTTTGATTGATCATACAGGCTATATCCACTTCTTAAGAATTGCATTTGTCTAAATTTTTAATGTTAGCCATTTCTTCTTATTTTTTTCAACATGAAAAAGCACATCACTCTACTTCCCTCACCCCAAATTAAACTGATTAGCACTGTTTTTCCTTTTTGACTTCATGATTTAGGGCTTTTTAACTAACCCTGACCCCTGTCCCCCACCCCCATCTCAAAATAAGTTCTTGTTTAAAAGAAACCAGCAAAGGAGTAAAGATCTTTTAAACTTCGAATACATCAGTTCACTTTTGCCAGAGACCTTTTGAAAAGATGGGAGCAAATAAAGTAGAAACATTCAGATTAAATTTCCTTTGAAATCCATGGGTTTTAAAATTAAGGGAAAGTGATTGGCAAAACATGTTTTGGTTTTTGCCGAAACTGAAATGTTTGAAAAATAGTTCAAGATGTTCTTCCACACCCCAACCACATCCATCTAGGGCTGTCCAGATCTAGTCTAAGTCTGTTTTATATATCCACTGTGTAGAGAACACAGCTCCTCAGCACAGCCTGAGGACTGCCGTATTTCTCTAAAGGAGAATATTGTGGCATCTAAAGGCTAGGCTGCCTAGAAGAAGCAAGTGCAACTGTTTCCATTGATTTTGAATCAAATTGGGACACCAAAACAGAATGTAAATCCCCCTCTCCTTTTTTCTAATCCCCCTTCTTCCCTGTCTTTCTTCCTTCCTTCTTCATTCAACTATTTATTTGTTGGGAAAATATTTATTAAGTACCTCCAGGTGCTATGGGTTGTATGAAAATACATAAGAGCTAAAACTTTATAGAGTGCTGTATGTGAGAAATGCCATATATATAGTGTAGAGCAAGGAGTGAGGGAAGGGCAGGAATGGCCAGCTTTCCCCGGGGATGACAAAGGGAACAATGACATAAAAGAGTCAGAAGGGTGAGGAAATGTCAAGTTGACTGTGAAGTGGTTGAATAGCTGGAAGCCTGAAGCAGAAATGTTAGAGCAACTACTGTGTGGGTTCCCAGGGGCAGACAAGGGAAACTTGTCCCAAGCCAGATGAAGCCACACTGATAGCTACACAGCACGGCAGAATCTGGAGGAGAGTCTCCTCTAGATGGCCATTTCTTCTCCTGCTCCTCCTGCTCCTCCTTCTACTACTACTATTTTCCTCTCTTCCGTGTTTGGTCACTGACTCTCCATCCGTCCGTCTGTCTCAGTAGTGTCTTGGTTAGCACTCCAGCTATGCCCCCATCTTGTGAGCATATTGTCCCACTGGGACTTAGTAGGACTGATTGATCTATAAGGCCCATCAGAAGATAACGAAGATCTTGGCTCTGAAACTAACACAAATAATTGATTTGTTTTCACACCGTTTTTTAAAACCAGAGTGAGGAAATTAGTTCAGGAAGTCTTCATCTCTCTAGTTCTGCAAGCTTGCGGGCCTCTGTTAACCTAGTCACAAGAAAGTGTCCCTCCCTTAGGGCACAGGCAGGGAAGCTGTCGGTGCCTTCCTACTGCTGATTGACACATGTGTTCGAACGACACTTGCTTTTACCACAGCCGTTTAGTTCTAGTTCTCTTTGGAATGGGATAAGAGTGGCCATTTCCTCCCATTGCACTGAAATTGCCAGGGAAGTGCATTCATCTCGTGGCAGGGCTGGGCAGCTTGCTGTCTTTGCATACGTAAAAATGGTACTTTTAGCAATCAGGCTGTCACGTGTGGCGTAATATGTGGTTTGGAAGCCATTATAGGATTAGAGGCAATTTGGAGATTATCATCTCCATGACATCACCTCTGGGGGTTGAGACCACTGACAGTTCCACAGGCTCTGATTCAGGTGCTGTGGTGATACATATGTAGGAAAGGCTTTCTGCTGTATTGACCAAGGCATTGTATATGTTGAGAGAGACAGAAATGGGGGCGGGGGTGGGGTGGGGGGGTGGAGAGCTGACTTTTGCTTTTTCCGCTCCAATTACTACATTGCTTGGCATATTTTGATGTGCACTATATTATTTCTTTTTAACTTTTTACGAAAGATTACTTTATTATATTAAAGAGTGTGTGTGTGCGTGAGTGTGTGTGTGTGTGTGTGTGTGTGTGTGTCTGTCTGTCTGTCTGTCTGTCTATGTATGTGAGTAGTGGTGCCCATGCTGGCCAGAGGCATCAGGTCCTTGGAACTGGACTTACAGGCCAGTATGAGCCTCCTGACATGGGTGCTGGGAAACAGACTTCTGTCCTCTGTGAGAGCAGGACAAGCTAACCACTGAGTAATTTCTTCATCCCCCTATATCATGTCTTAAGGCAGAGAAGTAAAGCAGTGGAGACAACACAGGTTTAGGCTGAACCAACTCAAAATCTAATCCCTCTCTTCTGTTTCCCGTCTAAACGAGAAATTTGCATCACTGTTTCTGCCACCTTCTTTGAATTGTTACGTGGAGCCGTAGTTCTGGAGATGAGATTTCCAAGATTTGTCTATGATTCATGTTTGTGTATGTGTTCATGTGAGTTGAACATGTGTGGAGGCCAGAGGTTGACATCGGGTGTTTTCTTTAATCTTAATCATACTCCATCTTATTTTGAGGCAGGGTCTCCTACTAATCCTGGAGCTCACTGATTGACCTGACTGGCTGGTCAGTGAGCTCTGTGGACAAGATCCTCCTGTATCTTCTCCCTTAGTGCTAAAAACACAGATGCACCTCTGTTCCAGGCTTTCTCATGGATTCTGGGCATCCCAACTTGGGTCTTCATGCCTGCACAGTAACTGCTTTACCCACGAGGCCATCTCCTCAGGCTCTCTTCACAGCTTTCAAAACAAGGGTATAGAAGAAGTCCCAGGCCTTTCGGCTTATCCCTGCTTCTGTCCAGTCGCATGTTTAGCTCTTCCTGAATCTGGGCTTGGTTTCCCTTTCTTTAGAGCCACCTTCTCTCTGTGCTCTGCTCTGAGACTGTGCACTGAAGGGAGCTGAAAGAGGATGATTGTTTCCATCCATGTCGGTTTGAGGCCAATGTGAGTTTTTACTTCCTGCTCCAGATGTCATTATCTTTGTGACTTTGTACCTGTCAATTTCTTCTAGCCTTGGGGAACAGGAAATTGTCACTCCCTCCAGGAATCCTTTTCTGGCCTCACAGTCTTTCTAGGTTCTTCAGCCACAACTCACTCACCTGTCTCTGAACACTTGTCTGATGTGACTGATTTGGCCCACTCATCCCAGGTCTCCCTTCAGACCACAAGCTCTCTGAGTCAAGGGGCACAGTAGGTACTGTGGGCATTCAATACTAGGTAATAAATGTAATAAGAGAAGAGCAAAATCACCCAGGTGTGGTGATCCAGGGTTGTAAACCTAATACTTGGGAGATGAGGGCAGAAAGTTAAGAGTTTGAGGCTATCTTGGACTATGTAACAAGAGCCTGTCCAAAACAGTGACTCCTGATTAACTATGGTAGAAGATTTTGTGAGTGAAAGATAGTAACATGTGTACATGTGTACTAGCATGTGTCCTAGAGCATATATGTCACATCATTGTTATCATATAAATGCTATGTCCTAATTAATTATCATTTGTCAGAGACTTCATCAGAGTGATTCATATAGGATTATTTAAGGCATAGGGCTCAGCTGTACTTGGAGATACATCGAGAGGACAAAGTGTTGATGAAATAATGAGCTAAAGATTTCCGTGATCTAAGGAGAATGTCCCAACATATGAGGACAGACATACCAAGGTTTATTGATATTACAAGAAACATCTATGTCTACACTGTGACTAGGCTCCAATTGTAACCTACGGACTCACCTGGTGGGGCAGGGGCCATTAAATCTAAGGCTGTAACTTACAGATATCTCAAAATGAAAATCCATGAAAACGAGTAGTATACTGTAACCAGACTGAATTGTTTACACACAAAATCAGGCTGAAGCTCACAAACAAGCAAGTGAGTGAAAAATAGCAGATGCAGAAAGTGTATGGTTTAGGACTCCATTCATACACAGTGTGAAGATGACTGAACTGCTTCTATTCTGTTTGGAGTCAGCACAGTGGCTGCCCTGGAAGGATAAAGAGTGACTAGAGGAGACTGTGGTCAGGGAGGTTCTGAGGGACTAGTTAAGTTCTGGCTGCATTCAGTATCTGGACTGTATACTAACTTGTGCTTTTAAATATAAAATATAGTAGAATTCAATGGAAAGTTTAAAAGTTAGAAGTCATGAAGGAAGACCATGGTAGCATCTGGGAATATACTGCATAGCACTATTAATTCTAGAAATGTAGGTAAAATCATTTCAGTACATAAAGATGTGGCATCAAGTCCTGGAACTCCTGGAAGCTGATAGTTTTGTTTCTATTTATGGTTATTCAGATATGTTTTTAACAATAATTTTAATGTTAATATTTATGAAGTTATTATTCTTCCCATTGTACAAACGAAGAAATTGAGATTTAGGTGGTTTAAGTGAGAGAGCAGATAGTGTTTCTTTCTGTGGCAGCAAGGAGAGGTCTTACCTCTTGCCAGTACTTCTAAATCAGCCAGATCCTAGAGGAGTATAATTGTAGAATGTGTCAAGTCAAATAAAACTAAGGCAACTTGAGACATTTCCCCATATTCCAAATACAGTGAAGAGGCAAAAGAAAACTTAGTCCTGAAGGAGCCAAACAAGGAGGGACAGTAGGCATCTCAGTTGCAACCTATACAGGCTAATGTGAGGTAGACCAGATGCCTGGCATTTATTCCTTCACTGAATAAGACCCTGGGGTTATAGCACAGCCCAAACGATGGGTGAATGGAAAGCAAGTGGAGTTATGGTAAGACCAGAAATTATACAAAGTATAGGAACCATAAAATGAATACTTAAAGTCTATGAAATATCAGTATGGCATTGTTTCTTTATATACTCATATTTGTGAACTAAGATGCATACCTGTTATTTATTATGTCAACATTTGAGATCTCAGAAGCAAAAGCCATGCCTTGATAGAGCTCATATGTGGGTACCTTGAACATCTTTAGAGACATCTGCAAGCCTTTGGGATTTTGAGAGGAGAAAGGGAAGGAGGGGGAGGGAGGAAGGGAGGGAGAGAGAAGACTTCTGTGGGTACATGCATGAGCTGAGAGCAGAGTCCTGTCCCAGTGGACACCATGGGGAAAGTCCATGTGCTTTCACTTTGAGACCATGTATCCCATTGTCTCCCAAAGTCTGCCTTCAGATGCTGTTAGCATTATCAGTTCTTGAATTTTCTAAAGAACCACATTTCATGAGGCCCCATAAATATTAGAACTTCTTTCACCCCCAGTCCCCAAAGAACGCTTTCATGGTGTTTCCACTGGGTGACCACAGTGCCATGTGCATCTGACTGTATTTCCAGCTCCCCCTTTCACAGTGGCATACACTGATGCTGTCTGTGAGGCATCAGAATCACGGGAATATGTCTCTAATTTGTGCTGCTCTTGGGAGAAGTATCAATAGTAAGCTATCGCTTTCATAAGCGATATCATATCCTGATTGAACATTGCCAGAGAGTTCTGGGCCACTTGGTGGTTATATTCGACTTAGATCCAATTACAGCTGTAAAAGTGGTTTGCGTTAAAAGCTCTGACTCTAGGATTTGATCATTATAAGTAGGATAAACCACCAAAAGAATGTGAATTGCTTTCACTAAAAGAATGTAATAGCCCAGAGAATCTATTTCACATTTCAAATTAGGAAGCACAATACTGCCTTCTTCCCTGCCCACTGCCCTTTACTGTGCTAGTAAAAGGTTGGTTGGTTTTTATCTCTCAGGATAGTCCAGCTAAAGGTGTTTTAGTTTCTCTTTCTCTCCCTCCTTCCCTCCCTCTCACTCTTCTCTCTCTCTCTCCCCCCCTTTCTTCTCTCCCTCCCTCCCTCTCTTTTTCCCCTCCCTCCCTCGCTCCCCCTCCTCTCTTTTTCACCCATTTCTTTGTGTATGTCTATTAGAGAATCTGGAGCCAACCACCAATTCAGCTGGCCAGTGGACTCTGAGCATCACCCTGCCTCTATCTGCTAGTGCTCGGGTTATAAATTCATGCCCAAATGCCTGGCAAAACTTGAGTTCTGGGGGTAGGAACTCAAGCCCTAATATGTGCACAGTAAGTATTACTGACTGAATCCCAAGCTCTGGGTTTTAGTTCTTGAATAATCAAAGAAGGTTTCTTACAATCTAGCCCCTGAAAACTGAGATTCATGTGGCTTCTATCTGAAGATATGCTTTTCCTGAGTTCCCAGAGACTTTAAAATAATCCCATCCTCACCTTCCCCTCCAACTCAACTTTTCACCATATGGCAATACTTTTTCCCAAAGCTGTCCATTGCAAAGTTGTGGTCAAAAGGCAACCTGTGTGTAACAAACAGATGCTGGGTATTGAAGAAATGAACTCCCTGAAGCTTTCTGGAGGGTCATGGTCCTGCTCCCTGAGCTGTGAAAGAATCTTCCCCTCTTCATCAACCCTGTAGAGAGATGTGATCTTCAGAATGTTTCTTCTTCCTACTTCAAAACAATTTATTTGCTAACAACACGTCCTAATTGCTCTCTGACCTGGAATCTACAACTCAGCATAGATATGAGCTTGTCTGAAAGCAGGACACCAACCCAGCTTCCCCTATAAGTCCTGGTTACACAATCACACCTGGTACCCTCGCATTGTCCATCCAGGTGACTTCTCACCCATCATTCCTTCTGCCCTTGCTGTGAAAAAGCATAAATGCATGACCGAAAAGAATGAGAAGAGTACCCAGAGTGGGCAGACTAGTCTTCTAATTCACCCTCTTGCCCACCCCTAGCTACACAGGAAGCTGGTGACCCTGGTAGCACCTTGCAAAAGGACCTTTCACACCGGATCAAGGTGATGTGTTAATTTTTTTTTTTTTTTTTAGAAAATAGGTATATTTTTGTAATCATTTCATGCAGGGAATTACTTTAGGGATACACACTTCCTGTGAAGAGAAGCCAATAAACAAACCTTGCAGACAGGTCTAGCAATGCTTCCTCTTCAAAAGCCCCATCACAGGTGCTGTTAAAGCTTACAAGCTTCTTGTATATCTGGAGGTGAGCCAGGAAAAGGTATATCTGCTGAAAAAAAAAATGGCATTTTACAAAAAACCAAAACCCAAATCAACAGGTCTCATTGTGTTGATTTCTGACTTCAAATGTTCTTCCCCCCTCCACCTAACTTCAACCTTTCCCTCTATCTCTCTCCCCTCTCCCTCATTCCCTCCATTTCTCAAACTCCCCTTGCCTCCCCATCTTCTTTTCCTTATGATGAAACAAATTACATTCTGTCGTCTGCCTTCTAAATGTGTGTGTATGTGTGTGTGTGTGTGTGTGTGTGTGTGCATGCGCGCACGCAATTGCCTCTTCTGGGTACAAAGACCAAAGGTTGTTGTCACTTGTTTGTCTTGTTATTTTGAGACAGGTTCTCTCACTAACTGGATGCTCTCCGTTTTGACTAACCTAGTTAGCCAATGAGCCTCTGGGGTCTCCTGCTTCTGCTTTCCTGTGCCACATCCTATTTTTACCTGGGTGCTGGGGATCTAAACTTAGGTCTTTGTCAAGCCATTTCCTCAGCCTGAGTAATGACTTTTTAAAAATCCAGACTTCTGCTGCAAACATGTTATCTGTTGTATTTTATGTATGAGAAAATTAATGATTTTTGAATACTAAAGTAATATTTGTAATTGCCAATTACTTTTCTTAAGAGCAGATATCAATTGTTAGGAAATAGCTAATTGAGAATTACACACACAGATATATATATATATATATATATATATATATATATATAGTGAGAGAGAGACAGAGAGACAGAGAGACAGAGAGACACAGAGACAGAGACAGAGACAAACAGACAGACAGACAGACAGAGACAAAAACATGGAGAGAAGAATAATCCTATTTGTGAACAGAATCATTTAATCTAAAGTTCAACCCAATGATACTGTACCTGCCATTAAGAACCTTAACTCCAGTCAGAGGGGTAGCAGCATCAAATGATGCTCTGAGTGTGCGCTTTCCAGTATCCAAGCCAGGGTGATAAACAGCTCTTCCAGCTTGCTGAGCAGGGGGAATTCTGATCCTCATAGCAGCCCTCAGGGGGAGCCTCTCCTGCCATCCAGTTTGACAATGCTAGACTCAAGAGCGCCAAGCGTCCTCTCCAGCTTCCCAGCTGTAGTGCTGAGCGCATTACACAGACACATTAGGCCCCCCTGAAGGAATATGTTTTCACCTCACAGCAAGCAGCATTTGAGTTCAGGGAGAGGAAATGTGTATTAAGAGAGCGGGTTAAAAATCGACATTATCCCAGACTTTTATGAAATCAAAATTATGTCCATGATGCTAAGTTATTATAATGTATTTATTACCAGGATTGCTTTCATATTTAACCAATTTGGCCCATCTCAAGACCTGTTTTAAAATGCACCACCTTGCCCACCTTTCCCATTTTCATATGAAAAACAGGAAAGCAGAAACTAATTTACTCAGAGAGACACAGCGCCTGTTTGCCCGTTTATCTCTTACAGACCACCCCTCAGTCCAATGTTGACAGTACATGATATTCCATTAATCTGCCTAATGAAAATTTAACCAGTGTTATAAACAAATAATTGGCTATTATCCTCTCAAAGATCCCGAATAAATTACTTCTGCTTATTTTCCCTCCTCTCTCAGTGCTCAAAAGCAAGCCCTTTCTGATGGATGTCACAGAGAAAGGGGGGCACCCATTCCAACCCACCCCGGCTTCCTCCTTGGTGGCTGCTGTCATTGTTGTGGGAAGATTCCACTTTAAGGGGACCAGATGGACCATTATAAGATGGTAGAGGGGTAGAAATAAGAACTAGTCCTTACCTGTGGGTCAATGGGCCTGAGTTGAGGAACCACCCCTTAATTTCTTTGCCCCACCTTCCCACCCTATCCCTTCTGTTTTCCATCTGACTTACATCATATTTCTTCTCCCAATGAGTTTTATTTGGTGGATTAGTTGGATGGTTTAGTTTTGTAGTGCTGAGGATCAAGCTCAGGGCTTTATGCACACTGACTAGTCCTCTACTGCTGTGTTGCTATATCCCATCTCTCATTCTCTTTTTGAGACAGGCTCATATATCCAAGCTGGTCTCAGTTTCTTGACTTTCCTGCTTCAGTCTCCTGAGTAAGGAATTATCGGTGTGTGCCACCATATTTACACACTGTGTGACTAAACTCAACCTCGCACACACTAGGCAATCATTCTACCATCGAGCTACATTCCCAACTTGATGCTTTTGAGGAATCTTCATTTCCCATCCTTCACTCTGATATATTCCCCAGATCTCATCCCCGTATTTCTCTTACTGCTTTGTTGCCATGATTGCAGAGCTTGCTCCAGTTGGAGTTCTAGTGCCAAAGGGGTTGTCATACACTCTATGGAATAATTCAATTCCACCATTTGGATAAAATACAGACTATGATTTTAGTCTTATGTTAAATGAGACAAATTGTGAGAATCTATTTCAAGCCATTATTGCTGAGCATTGGTCTCTTTCCACACTGTTCCATGAAAGCCAGAACAGTGTGGTCAAGTGTCAGATGATCCAGAGGGAAATCTGAGATGTGATGCCTTGCCTTTCCAAACCAGTTGTCTTTCTTCTCTGCCAGTTTACAGCTCTTATTTTCAAAACAAGAATTGTGTCTTCTTCACCCATTTCATTATCAACTAACATGTAAAAGGGTTAAGTGACTTGATTGTATGCATGCATGAATGAATGAATGCAAATACTGTGCTCTCTTTTAAGGAAAATCCTCCTTGGGACCAAAAGCAATAAAATTCAGATCTGTATGCAGATTTTCTCAAAACCCATCCATTTCTTAATACCTTAAAACTCCACAATTATTTAAGTTGCAAAAATAAATTTAAACACCACATATACTCTCTTTTAAATGCTCAGTGAAAATGTCACTACTGTTTACCATGAGGCAGTACAGAAGAGCAGAGCAGTGGCTGTGGTTTGAATGTGAAATGATCCCACAGGATCATGTGTTTGAACACTTGGTCCCCAGATGGTGGCACTATTTTGAAAGGTTGTGGAATCTTTGAGAGGTGGAGTCTTGCTGGAGGAAGTGGGTCAATGAAGGTGAGGCTTAAGGTTTTATAGCCAAGCTCAACTTCTTGTTCTCTCTGTTTCCTGCCTATAGAGGCAATGTGGCAAGCAGCCTCCTACTCATTGTTTTCACCACTTTGAAGGACTGTATTCCCTACAAGCATAAGCCAAAAAGAAACCTCTTCCTTAAGCTGATTTTGCAAGGTATTTTGTTACAGCAACAGGAGAAGTAACTAATAGAGTGGTCATTACAGCACTGTGTTTCTGGAACATTGTCTAAAAAGTTTATCCAGTGCATTTTCTCAGTTGCAAATGGACAGATTCAGAAATCTGCTACTGTGTCCATTATCCACCACCCTTGGAGATTTGGTGCTGCTCTAACCAGAACGAATTGTCCAGAGCATCTTGTCAGGCTGAAATCATCACATCAGAGAAGCCCCTGGACTCTGTCCTAGATGCAGGAAACGGAAGAGGGGAATTGCCATGTCCTGCCCCAGGGTAGTGACAACTGGGACCAGTTAGTGCTCTTTTTTTTTAATTAAGAAATTTTTTATTCATTTTACATACCAATCACAGATCCCCCTCTTCCCTCCTCCCACCCCTCCAACCTCCCCTGCCACAACCCACCCCCCATTACCTCCTACAAGAATGCAAGGCTTCCCATGGGGAGTCAGCAGAACCTGGTACATTCAGTAGAGGCAGGTCTAAGCCCCTCCCCCTGCATCAAGGCTGTGCAAGGTGTCCCAGTATAGGTAGTGGGCTCAAAGAAGCCGGCTCATGCACCAGGGATGGATCCTGATCCTACCTACTGTCAGGGGGCTCCTTAAGCAGATCAAGCTACACAACTGTCTCACTTATGCAGAGGGCTAGTCCAGTCCCGTAGAGGTTCCACAGGTGTTGGTCTAAAGTTCATGAGTTCCCACTAGTTTGGTTTGGTTGTCTCTGTAGGTTTCCCCATCATGATCTTGATGCCCCTTGCTCATAGAATCCCTCTTCTCTGGAGAGATGGCTAAGCTATTAAAAGCTAGGCTCACAACCAAAAATATAATAGTATTCTTTTAACATGAGGAGACTTAGCTGGTGTTGCTCCATCCATCCAGATGCTGGTCCAGCTTGCAGTGGGATATCCAAGTCTGGAACTTAAGAGAAGGATTAGGGCTGGAATTCTACAATTGAAATTCAAGCAGTACTCTCAATCATGTGTCATTTTCTTCCAATATCTGTGTCCCTATTACACAGTAATATGAGCCTGATGAGGTCTCTGTCCCTTTGGAATGTTAATGTTGATGACTAGTGCTAGCATTTCACATACTCATAGCCTCTTTTGATCTTTGCAACAATTCTCTGCGATGCTATGCAGGACCTCAATTTTCCTATCTTACAGATGCAAGAGTAGTCTGGTAAAAGTTGGTTCCTTGCAGAGTGTGTGATGGAAATCATGAGGCTGGGGCCAGTAGAACTTCAAGACATCAGCATGGCCTGGGGAGAATAGGACATTGAGTAGTCCTCTTTCTAGACATTAAGTCCCATTGTGGTTGAACATCCATGGTCCCATCAAGGTAACTTAGATTTACAGTATGACAGTACATCGACTGGCATGGGACTTGTCATATCCCAGCATCCTGTCTCTACTAGTATACAATTCACAAAGCTGTTTCTGGCAGGGTGGTGGAGATGGCATGTGTAAAGCACATGGCCTGGCCATATTGAGGGGTGGGTCACTGAGAACTACTTTTACGATAATTTCTGACACCCCCCCCCCCAAAAAAACCCTAGGGATAGTCCAGCCAGGTCCAGTGTGAGACGGGTGTGATCATTCCATAACTGACTTCTGATGCCCTCAGACTCCACAACTGGAGGTAGGGTTCCAGAATAGCTTTATGGAGACCTGACCTAATTAACAGGGGCACTGTGGTAACTATGTTCTTAAATGGAAGGTCTATCAAGGAAAAAATAGAGGTTGATTTATAAAATGCTCCGTATTTGGAGAACAGATAATAAACAGAAATAAGTAGTTGGACCGGTTCAGACTCAGTAAGCAAACTCAAGATTTAACCGGATAACAGTCTGAATATTTTTAGATCTAAGTTTTGTGTAGGTAAATACATAAATAACTACCCAGCTTAATTTAGGGAAGAAAATAACAACACCCTCTAAAGAAGTAATCATTCCACAAGTCTGAGCATGAAAGCAGATGGCAGTCAGCCATGAATGTTTTTATGAGAAACCTTATAGAATTCAGTATTCAGATTTTAAGGTGGCCTGCATTAAAGACCAGTGGGTAAACATGGTGACTATGGCTGTGACAAAGGCTGAGTTGGACTGGGAACAAGGAACAGACACTGGTAGATTGAAGTTCTTCTGTCTTCTCTTGCATTTGAATGGGGAGAGTCACTTAACCATTAATGGTCTTCTTTGTCACATATCAGCCACACAAATCCATCAGAAGCTCTAGATGCAAATTAATCACCTGGGTATTATTTAAATCTGATTCATGTCTGTAATCTGCAGTTCTTCAGTTCCTCATGATAATCCACCCTGAAGAGTTGCCCAGCAGACATATTCTAGCTGAGGCTTGGATACTGGAGTTCCTTCTCTTATTCCAGATATTGTGTGACTTTTCCTGGGGAGACATGGACAAGCATCAACTCAGATAGGGTGCCAATGAAAGAGCAAAAAACCCAATTCCAACCAAGTCTAACTGAGTGAACCAATGTGTTTATTGGGCTTACTTACAGGAGCTTAGGTGAGGTAAGGGTTACTTGGAAGAGCATGGATGCCTTGAAGGGAGCTGCATCACTGCAAAGCCCACACCACATGGGGATGCCTCATGAAGGTTGTGTCTTTGGAGCTTCCTGCATAACTTTCCCACAGTTCTGCTGGTTAAAGAGTCCCTCTCAGCAATTAATACTGTTTGAATAACCTTGGGGATGGGGTGGGGTGGGGGCTTATGAATCCTGTAAGTTTCAGGATCATCCTGATTCTTGTAAGCTTTCTTTGCTTCCTGAAGCTTAAATGGGTGTTTCAATTTAAAGCAAATATATTCACAACACCAGGGCTTCAAGACTAAGGAAATTGGAGTGTTCCCGGTCAAGAGCTAAATGAAGTAAGTAGGCAAGTATTTGGCTCTGGAAATTATTTTTCCAACAAGCCAGTGGCAGCATAAGAACACTAACAGAAGAGATGACCTTACTGTCTGCTTTTCATAGGAAAGGTTCTGTTCTAAGTTCTTTCTTATACATTAACTCATATCATCCTAACAACTGCTTTAGAGGCAGGTCCTGTCACTACCCCCAGTTTATAGATGAACAAGCTGAGGAACACATGAGCTGACTTGTCCTAACTGAACACCGACTTAGCTGTAGAGTCAGGACAGGAATTCAGGAAATCTGGCTGCAGTGTCCACCTGCTCAGTCAAGGCTCAAAGCTGAACTCTTCACTGCACAGGCTGTTGCCTCTTTCCCAATGTCTATAGCTTCTCCAGGAGAACAAGGCCTCTGGAAATGCCAGACTGTAGTAGCTTCCTGTTCCTTTTTGGCAACAGAGAGTCAAGTATTTGTCAGGAGCATGAGATGATTACCCAGAAACCACATGGACTATCAAATGTCAGACCTCTTAATTTATTTTTATGAGAGTAGTAAGTGGTATCAGCATTTTAAAAGCATGTATTTATATTTGTTAATTTAATTTATGCAAATGCCTCATTTATGTAAATCATATACAGATCCACCATCAGGATATCTTTAGCAAAATAACACCAAGGTATTTATGGATCTGATATATATATTTATATATATAATATTTACATTTATATTTATATATTTATATATATCATCAAAGAATGAAAATTGTTTTTATGGTATGTTCTTTCTGCCATTAAGTACAAAACATGTCAACAGCCTTGTTTTATTGAGGTTGGTGTAGCAGAGTTTTGATTGGTCTTTTTCCCTCTTGTTCATTTGGTGCTTCTTGAATAGTCAACTCAGGCAGGGTACTGCCCACCCAGAGAGGGGAAAGCTCAGCTGTGGACACGGAAGCCTGGCTTTGCTGTTCGCTTTTGTGGGATGAGGTTACAGTGTGTAAACACAATACTGTATTTCATAGCTATTCCAGGGCTTTGGACTTGATCCCTTGGTGATAGTGGCATCCTCATTACCCATTCATGATGTGGTCAGGCAGTTCTCATGAATAATAAACTTCTCCTGACTCTGGACCATCCATTTCTGAGTTTCTGGCATGCTTATTCTTGATATGGAGAGGATTTTTGTTGTTGTTTTTGTTGTTGTTGTTTCTCATTTCCTGGAGGAAAACTCTGTATATGGCTTTCCATCCAGTTCTGAGAACAAAGAAATGTATTTAGTATTTGAGTCTCATGGGTAAAGGTGGTAAATGGCTGTAGGGATTGATATTTACACCATTGACCATAAAGACAGAAAAATAGGAACTAGGAATGGACCTTGCATGCTCTTCTGGGATATAAACCTTGGGCCTTAGGATTTTATGGTGCACAGCACATCAGACCACTGATTTTATTTTTATACAAAGAAGGTGAAAAATGTCATCTTTATTGTGAAGGGAAACTGCTTAGAGTAAGCACCTGTCATCCTACAGTGTTGCTCAGATGAACCACTGGGCGTTGCTGAGTATACAAGGAGCGCGGCTTCTCTTTGCTTAGGTCCTGATGTATGTTCCTGGGTGAGAAGCAGTAAATAGTACTTATGCAGCACAGGCCCTATTGACCTGACTTCATCTCTATTGAAATGCTCTGTTGATATTATCTTCTGAGCAACTCATGGGAAGGACAGGGTGTCTTCAAGACTTTTTGATTTAGATGCAGTTTTTGGTGCTTTGATTTAGTTCTTGGTGCTTTGGAAGATCATTGCCTTGTGTTCTTTAAGATGTTCTTAGCATCCAAAAAATTAATTTTTTTTAAGCCAAGTGGCCTGTGTTTTCATCAATCCATCCTTCACATACTCTCTAAACTCAGAGACAACCTAGTCTAGCAGCTTTTGGACAAATCGTATTATAGACAGTAACAATTTGATTCCCGTAGATTGTATCACCATTAGTGAGCATCTTTGTTTCAATGTTGGGTAGAGCCAGGGAATTCCTGAATGCTTAGCATATAACTTACCAACTGAGCTACACCCCCAGATACATATAAATGTTTTTTAAAATGTCATTTGGGCACAGTATGAGTTATCCACAAGCTATTTTTTATGCTGTACCTCACTCTCCCCTTAGGATCACAATGGAGTTGATGCAAAGTGGATCTTGGAACAGCTAGACAGGAGCCACTGCAGTGGAGTGTAGTATAGGTGGCATTCAGAACACTTACTACTCGGTTCCAATGTTCATATTTTTTCTAAGTGAGAAGGACATCACGCTCCTTAGACACTAAGAGCAGTCTCTACTGGTCCTTCTTGCCCAACATACAGAGTCTGTGGACACTGGGCTACTGGATGAGGATTGCAGCCAAGAACTGTTGTGTGCCCCAGGGACCATCAGCATTTTCAGCTCTTAATGGAGATGAATAGAAAAAACAACAGGAATCATCCTGGTTGTGGTAGCCTGAACTAAGGACAGAGGATAAAACAGTAGTTGAGTATTTGAAAAATCAGAGGGATGAAGCTTGGCTGCTGGAGTCAGAAGGAAAGGACCTTGAATTCTGTCATAACTACTTACTGGCTGAATGTTGTGAAAGTCCCAAAGCCACTCAAAGCCTCTGTTTCCTCATCTATTAGTAGAAAATCAGGCTGGAACTCAGAGGGTTTTCTTAGTCATAGTGACTCCTGATCAATTCCAGTTTCTTTCTAATTTTCTTCTGTGTTTTGGCCTCTGTCTCTCTGTCTCTATGTCTCTGTCTGTCTGTCT
>CABHPQ010136402.1:0-22224 GCA_902168405.1 Peromyscus aztecus
ACATGACACCGAAGCCCAGGGAAGGCAGTCAGTTACACAGCCTCTGAGGGTCGGGGATGTCCTGGCAGCCATACTTAGAAGAAGCATCCTTTTCTGTGAGGATTTGGATGAATGCACCCACTTCTCCGTGGTCCTCAACACCACACAACAGGGCCAAGGAGGATGCAGAAGGTATAGTTACATTTGCCAGCTGAAAACCCAAGACAGGTCTAAGAGGTCGGTACCTAGACAAAAGCAAAAAACTGTCTCCGGAAAGCTAAGAGCCTGGGTGATGAAATTAGCCCGGCTAATCGCAGAAAATCCTGGCAGAGCCATCACCATATGGCACCCTAGGAGGGATGGCTGCCTGATGTTGACTTATAGAACCCTACCCTGGGGAACGCTGCTAGACCCCAAGGTGTCCTCCCCTTAGTGACAAAGACCTTCGGAAGCCCTCCTGTTCTTGTGGTCTCCAAACGGTAGAGAAAAGCAACATGTGTTAAAACTGCATGAGAGAAGGAAGGGGATTTTAAATTGGTTACTGTGAATAGTGACCAGGACCCTGATGCACTTCCCTAAAGGAACATCTGGTGACATCAGACGTGGAGTTGGCTCTCCAGGAACCTTGTTCCTGCTCTACAGTGCTTCTGCTGGAAGGCATGCACAACACATGGGCTGTCACTGACGTGGCTGCGAACTTGGTAAAATGGATTTGGGAAAGTATTAAAATTCCTCACACTACATCTCATTTGTCAATTATTATAAAGCAATAACACTTGTGGATTTCCCTTGCTATTTGAGTATAATAAATATAACTTATTTCTATCATAGTGATGGAATCTGCCCAAAGCGAGACATTATTTTCTACTTCTACCTTCCAACAGTCAGCTGAGGTAGACACTATGTCAAAGGAATCCCTGGTAAAGGCCTACTGCCGGCAGAAGCCCGTCTCATTTGCGCTATGAAACACAGCCCAGTATCCTGAATTCCTGAGGGACGCACCAACATTCTCTGTCTTTTAGCTGCTGCAGCCTGAGTTAGCACTTCTGAACTGGCCGCCCCGTCACTTGTTCCTTCTCTTCTTTTCTCCCTTTTTCTTTCCTTTTGTGACTAGGCCTCATGGAGCCCATGCTGCCCTGGAACGAGCTAGGCAGCTGAGAACAACCTTCCAGGTGCTGGGACTCCAGGCACGTGCCAGCCTGCCCGGCTTTCCCAGCCTGCCTTTCCTGGTCATCAGCTAACTACTTGCAACAAATGCAACATCAGCAGCTTTCCCTTACATTAAGCCAACTCTTCTTCCTAAGGCACCTATTTTGGCAGCTCTCATTGCCTAACAGCTTCGGGACCGGGAACGTAACTGTTCCTACTGCCAGCAGGTGGCGGTGGCCATGGGGGGTAAAATGGACTTCATGACAGGAAAGGGCACTGTACTTCTGTACCCCAAGCTCCGCACAGTCCCGCTGTCATCTTGTTTGGTGGTGATCTGCGTCAAGGCACAGTGCTGAGATGGACCCAGTACATCACAGAGATCAATCAGTGTTGAGATGATCATGGACAGGAACTATCGAGCACAGTGAAGACGCTCTAGATCGATGAACGTGACAAGTGGCCTTTTTCTCATTTCTGACTGTTTTATGTTTTCATGGTGCTGTGGGTCAAACTTGGTGCCTTGTATAGACTAAGCATGGACATTACCACTGAACTACACTTTCAGAGACTCTGCCTCTGCTGATGGAGGCCCGGGCACCTCTAGTAAACTAAGCTATTCTAAATCCACAGTAAGGGCACAAATCTCCAAACAGATTGTTATAACCCCCCGACTCATCTTTGGCTCAACATTACACTTGTGAGATTCACTCAGTTTTATGAATTATTCTATGTGTCTTTAATTTATCTGATGATACAGTTTTACCTACAGATGACCTGGGATGTTTCTAGGAAGGGATCACTGTATTAAAGCTTCTGTGACCGTTCTTTTCAGTCACTTCTTATTTTGACATAAACTCCCATAGTAGTTAACTCTTGTATGTCCCCTGTAGCCATTTTTTCTCTTTTACCTTTAAAGCTTATCGTTATCACCATCATTATGATGATGATTGTGTGTGTGTGTGTGCAGAGAGTGTGGAGGTCACAGGACTTCATGGAGTCAGTTCTGACCTTCTACCTTTACATGGGTTCTGGGGTTGAACTCGGGTCTCCAAGTCTGCACGGCAAGCCCCATTACCCAATGAGCCATCTCACCTGCCTGATCCCCCATTTTTAAGTTTGCCACATTTACTAAGTCATTCACTCTCTTCCCTTCTCCTGCTCCAAACACTTCCCACCCACCCCAAATACTCTGAGAGCAGGTAATGTACACTGTCTGCTCCTTAACTCCACAACAGTCAAGAGTAACTGGTACACAGTCGGACTGACTTCCACACACACCTGAGGCCATTACTGACACAGTAACCACTGATGTATTTATCAGTGACTACAGACTGCCTTTCAACATGGGTTCCTCTGACAGTTCTTTATAATTAAACCCCGTGGTTCTAGGCTGCCATACTATGCAGGTGATGTTACGCCCTTCTCTAGGGACATACCCAGAAGCCAATCATTTGCCTGTTTCCTTTCAACTGCTTGGTTAGACTACTGCCCAGTTCACCTACCATCCACAGCTACTGTGTCTTTTTGTAATTACCAGTCCGCAGACCCTCCAGACTGAGTAAACTTTCCATTTCTCATCAGACTTCATCAACCCTGAATGTAGATTTTTGCTTGAGTCAACCTTTGCTCAGATGGTTGTAACATGACTTTTCTTTCATTCCATTATCCTTATTTTTGAGTCAGAATTCTACCATGAGGAGGGGCTTCCCCATCTCCTGCCTCTTGCTCATCTCTAATAGCCACTGGCATGGATTTGTGAATTCTTGATAAATGGGCTGAAATGTTCCTATTCTTGTCTATTTTTGTGGCTCACTGTGTCCTACAATTGGCCACTGCTTGCTCTTTATGCCTTCTAAAACATGCTACCTAAAACATGCTACCACTCTTTAAGCATCCCTGATTTTTTTAACATGGAAAAGACATTTATTACCAAGCTATAAATGGGTGGGGTGGGAGTGGCCAGCAATCGTGTTTTGGGCATCTGCCCTTTCTCTCTGTCTTTCTGGGCTTGTATTCAGAGTTCCTCATCTAGACGTTCCTTCGCACAGACAACCTTTGACTGCAAGTAGAAGGAGCCTCCCATGGACGTATCGTTCACTTAAATAGGTGTTCATAATTCTTCTGGACCTGCTCAGGGTTCAGCTTAGAGATGTTGAGAATCTGCTGGGCCTCTTGAAGGCTGAGGCCAGAAAGGTTGAATGCAGCTGCAGACTGGTGCCCAGCACAACCCTGAGCATCAGTGGCTGCCTGGCTTTCTGCAAACTCCTGCCTCAGGGCCCGGGCAAAGGCTCTGCCCACCACCTGCACACCCATCACGATGATCTGGGCCAGGGACTTGGCCATGGCAGCTGCTGCGCCTCAGGGGCACGGGATCAGCATCTGATTTTTGAAACCTGGTGCTTCTGGCTTCTGCCTCACTTCCTCCTCTTCATCTCTGGGTCCCTGGTTCCTTTTAATGAGGAACATCATAGACTCTGAAGTCACCCTAACTCTAAGCTGTATGTGTGCACATGGGGGTGTGTGCAGAAGCACTTTGTATGCAATGCTCTCCCTAAGTCCAACCCAGCCCATCTACATTGTATTTCCCTTCCTTCATTATTATGTAGTTAATCGTTTGGAATTTTTGAGACAGTGTCTCACGTAGACCAGGTTAGCCTCAAACTTGTAGCCAAGGATGAATTTGAACTCCTGATCCTCCTCCCTCCACTTCCCGCACACAGGGATTATTATAGGCATGGGTCAACATGCCTGGCCCAGTTTCAATACATTTATGAATTCCCTTAAATACACTAATTTCTTCAAAACTACTATATTCATACCAGCTTATAAACTACACCTAGGAATTTGTTTTCTTTTTAAATTTATTTTTATGTGCAAAATACTAGGGTTCATTTTCATTTGCTCAAAGTTTGTTTGGGTATGACTCCCACCTTTGGTGTTAAGCTTACCGGCACAATTTATTGTCAGTCCTCACTGATTTCCCCAATTCCCAAATCCAGAAAACACTAACATGGTTCCAAAAGGTCAGAACAATACATCTCCCATCTCTTCTGTTCAGTTCCCTCTTCTAACCTCCTCACAGGGTAGCTGTCCAGCTTCTTGTTTGGTCATCCTTCTTGTGTTGCATGTATGTGTGCATGTGTGTGTGTTATGAATTTGAAGTTATAAAATCTTGTATGCCCATGCTGAATGGAAGAATTCATCCCTGTACCTACCCTTCTGGGACATGCAGAGTTTCTCGATTTATTTAGGTTTCTGATCCACTGGTTTTATTTGTGGTATGAGGAATGCATCTAATTTCTGAATGGTTAGCCAGCCACCTTAAATGCCACTGATTAGGAGGCTATCGCTGTCCTGGGGACTGAGCCGCTAACTTTCCATAATGTCCTGTGTCTGTTCCGTTTTCAGACATTTCATTCTGCTCTAGTCTGTGGCCACACCACTGTTTTTGTTGTTGGTGGTGTTTTTTTAATTACTTTTGGTTAACTATGTATGTGTGTGTGCTTGGTTTTTCACGACAGGGTTTCTCTGTGTAACCTTGGCTGTCCTGGAACTCACTCTGTAGGCCAGGCTGGCCGTGAACTCACAGAGATGCTCCTGCCTCTGCCTCGTGAGTGCTGGGATTACAGGCACGCACCCCCCCTCCCCCCCCACCCCCTACCCCCGCGCCCGGCCCACACCACCATATTAATAAGGGGTTTCAATGACTGACAGGCCAGCCCCTGTTGGTTTTCCTCCTGTGTTTAGCTGCACGCTTCTCTTTCGAAAGAGCTTTTAGTCACCACCCTAGGCCTTGTGGAAACAAAACAGTTCTTGAGTCTTTATTGAGATGCCATCACATTCACAAGTTAACAGTAAAGATCAGTATCTTGGTGCGGAAATGCCTTCTTTAGCCTGAGGAAGAGCTGAGCCAGAGGTGGAGGCAGGAGGCTGTTGAGTGCAAAGCTGGCCTGGGTGCAGAATGAGTGCTAGACCAGCTTGGGCAACCCGGTGAGACTTCAAAAACAAGAGAAGAGGCTGGCGAGACAGCCAGCGGTCAAGAGTGCACACTGCTCTTCCAGTTCCTACACTCGCATGGATAACTCCAGCTCCAAGGGATCCTTCTCCTGGACTCTGGGCTCCTGCATGCATGAGCACAGTTAAAGGGGAAGCCATGAGTACAGCTCAGCATGCATGAGGGCCCAGCTTCATCCCCAGGACTGGAAAACAAACAAAAGCACTATGAAGGTCTGTTCACGTCGACAGTGGCTTTGTGACCTGTAGACACTGTCTGTATTAGTTTCCTAGGGCAGCTGTGATAAAATCCCGAAGAGTGGTGACTGAAATAACAGAAATTCATTTTCCTGTGGTCCTGGGGGGTAAACATCCAAGATGAAGGTAGTGGTGAGCTGGCTTCAGCTGGGACCTCTGTCCTTAGCTCCTAATGGTTTTTTTTCCCGGTGTATCTCGGCATAGCCTAACCCTGTCTTGTAAGGATGTTAGCAGACAATACATTAGCACTCCCCACAATGCCTTCATCTTAGTTTATCTTTTCCTTAAAGGCCCTGTCTCTAAAACCCACATTCCGTGGTACTTGGGGTAAGAGTTCCAACATGAATTTAGGGACACACAACCTGGTCCATGCAGGTGCAGGTGCAGGTGCACGGGTGCCTCTGGAGTTCTCACATCCCTAACTTCACTTAAGGGCAGCATGCCTGGTTGGAACTGCCACAATCCTTGCATTTCTGGAAACGCTTCTTTCTGTAAGACACCTCTGAGAAGCCAGATTCCAAACTTGCTTCCTAAACATTATCAGTAACCTGTTCTTTTTGCTTCGGCCCTGAGGTTTATCCTTGGATGTGGAGCCGGATGGATTTCCTAAGCTTCGTCTCAAAGCTGATCTGGTCCAGTGTTCAGAGAACCCTGAGAACTAACACCCTGACCTGCTTGAGCTCTGGGCCCCCGCCTGAAACAGGGGCCTGGCTGAGTAGGGCTTTTCTCACCTAGCTGACAACCGCCTGAGTGAGTGAGTGAGTGAGTGAGTGAGTGAGTGAGTGAGTGAGTGAATGAGTGTGTGTGTGTGGGGGGGGTGTAGGTTCATGTAAACATGTATGTGGAGACAAGAGGTTGACATCAGCTGTTTTCCTCAATTACTTTCCCACTTTACCTTTTGAGACAAGGTCTTACTCAACCTGGAGCTCACCCATTTGGCTGGACTGGCTGGATCTCAAGCTATAGGGATCTTCCTCGCTCTACCTCCCCAGCGCTGGGATTCTAGGCACATGCTGCCTGGGAAGTCTGCTTTGTGTGGGAGTACTGGGGAGGTCTGCAGGCTTGTGCAGGAAGTACTTTGCCAACTAAGGAAAGAGAGAAGCCATCTCTCTGCCAAGTCTTTAAAGACAAAGACGGTTTACTTTATGGTTTTGTGTGTATCTGTGAACACATCTGTACATGTATGTTAGTGCTGCTGCCCTCTGAGGCCAGAGGCATCAGATCCCCTGAAGCTGGAATTACAGGCAGTCGTAAGCCGCCCACTATGGGTGTGGGAATTGTACGTGGATCCTCTATAAGAGCAGTGTGTGCCACTGAACCCTCTCTCCAGCCACTGGCTCGAGTCTTAGGATGCTCTCTCCTCTTGACCTTTTGGAAGGACGGAGTCAGATTCTTCCTTTCCTTGCATCTCCTTCCATGAAAAATTAAAATCCCTTTCCCGCCAACAGGAAAACCAAACTAAGACTAAAGCTGCAGTATGCTGAAGTCTGAGGAGACATGTGTTACTCTGCTGTGGACTCTGCTTTTCTGTGTCGCCATGGCACATGGGAAAGGGACAACCAGGAACAGCTAAAATTATACAGCAGCGCTCAACAGCATTCCTGTTCACCCCAGACTGCAGCTTTGTCCAGACGCAGGCATGGCCTGAAATTCTACACCGAATGGTCAGTGGCAAAGTGTTCTGGTCTACCCTGACAAGTCTTCAGCTGTGCTGACCCTCCAAATGTTCTCCAAAAGGCAGCTGGTTTCTGCTTTAACACACAAGAGAGTTCTCACGATGAGGCTGCCAGCCCCTTGTCTGTGTGGTCACGAAGACAGACTGGCAATCAAGCTACCTAAATGCTTCCTGCCTGGTCCTGCAAGTGCAGGAGGTGTTCAGCTAAGTGACCTGAGCAGAGAGACTACCTTTGGGGCTCTGAGCAAACCACCAGACTTCTCGGGGCTTCAAACCCGTCACCTCCCATAAAAAGAGCACTGCTCTGCTCAGGCAGCCCACTCCAGATGCTGTGCGTCTGCTGCCCTGACCCGTGGACACCGAATTCTAGTTCAGCAGTATGCCGTGCAAAGCTCCATCCAGGTAACATCTCAGGACATTGCTCTGGGGTTGCCTAAGAGCAGAGAGGTGGCCCAACTTGCCCTGCAGCAGTTCTTACCAAAAGGGCAAGTTGTCAGAGCAGCTGCCTAAGACAGATGTCCCTGATAGAGTATACTGGGTGACCTTGTGGACAGAAACCTTTCACGTGTGTGTGTGTGTGTGGGGGGGGGTGTAAGATGGTTTTTCAAGTTAATAGTATGTATGCTTATAAAATAAAATTCCTTATTTCAAGATATGTCTTGGGAACTAAGAAATGGTTCTCTAAATCTTAATCAAGGTTAAATTTTAACAGCAATAAACAACAGCTAAAAACCCTTTATCTTTCTGTTTGCTCACTGGTGATGAGGGTGGGCAGGGTTTGAAATAACAGATAAGGTCCCCTGAGCTGGGCAATAAAAGTCACCAGGAGGGCATGGCTCCACCACAGGGTGTTTCCACACCGATTCTTCACATCTGCAATCTGTCTTGCGCAGGGAAGCAGGCTCAGCCTGGCTAAGTAGATCACTCTGGATCTAGTGTCTGGTCTACGAGGGGCCACGGCCTGAGTCAAAGCCTGTTCACAGCCAGGGTTTACTACCTAGTCCTTCAAAACTGAGAGCAGCTCGTGGGAGTCGCTTCAAAAATTCTCTTTCCAGTTGTGTGTGCGTGCGTGCGTGCGCGTGTATGTGTAAAAGAAGAGAGGGAGAGAAAGACTGGGTTGTTTCCCTCAATTGTTTCTCTATTTTTTGAGACAGGCTCTTTCACAGCCTTCACTGTTCTGGCTAGACTGGCTGGACTAGCAAGCCCCCCATGCTTGCCTGTTCCTGCCCCGCCCCCGCCCCGGTCCCCGCCCCCCAGTACTGGGATTATAGCTATGTGCCATCACGCCAGGTTTTTTCTGTGTGCTGAGGACTGAACTCAGGTCCTCCTGTTTGTGCAGCAAACACTTTACTGAGCCATCTCCCCACACTCATGGTTTTGAGAACCACATTTGCACCAGACTGTTTTAACCAAGGAAGACACTGCAGCATTTACCTGTAGGAACGCAGCAATCACTCTGAAGAAGGATATTCACAGAGGGCAAAAATGCAAACACAATCCCAGCACACTAAAGAAATGAACTGTATTCAATACCAGCATCAAGCTTTTTTAAAAAATAAATAAATAAAAGCCAAACATTCAATTTACTTTAAAAATAGCCTAAATATAACTTCTGAAAACTCAACTTCCTGGAAAATGGCAGGCCAGTGATTTCTGGCCCACCACTGATGATCCTATGAAATGTGTCTCCACAAGACTGTGCCCACAGCATGCTGGCTATGACTGGAGGCCTGAGGTCCCTGCTCTGACCTGTCTTTGGGGTAAGCTCACCCTCTCCACAGAGCTGTCCCAGGCTTCTGCAGTCTCCCAGCTAATTCCATTCCTCTGTCTCTGCTCACCTCCAACCCTCCACTCCAGCAGGAACCCCTTCCTCCCAGTGCCCAGCTGTGGCCGCACAGGCTTTCCTGGTGACAACTGCCATGTTTTACTACCCATCTGACACCCCCACCTGGTAGAGCATCATGCCCGAGGGTGGAACTCTTATTCCTTCTTGTGTATCACCCAGAGTCTGGCATGTAAAAAGGTCCTTAATGTGCTTTCAGTTAATATGCTTGAGCTTTATTTCAATTCCTGGCCTGTTTAAGTCAATGACTAGAGTGCAGCCTTCTCCAAATGTGCGGCTCCTCAGACTCTTCTCTTCCTGCTCTTAGCCCAGTGCCCTTTCCTTTGCTAAACATCTGTTTGCTCCAATTCCATAGAAGACAGGTGCTAGGTTATAAGCAACTACAGAGGTGTATGAGGTAGAAAAAAAAAATCTTAGTGTACAAGCTAAAACTATCATAGCAGGAGTTTAAAAAAAAAAAAAAACCCATCGTGGGCAATGCATGAGAGATAACAATATGGTTTTAGTTTTGGATTTCCAAAACTTAGGATTTTGTTTAACTATTTATTAGACAAGTATCAGGGGTGGTTTGCTTATTAAACCTTCTTTCCTTTTAACAGTAAAACTGGAACAGGGGCACTTTTCTCCGACACACAGGACACACTGACTGCTGTACCATGTGTTAACTCATCAAATCCCCCAACAACCCTGCCCTTCTTACACATTACCATGTTACCCCTGCCTCACAGAAAAGAAAACTGAGGGGCTGGAGAGCTGGCTCAGCAGTTAAGAGTGTGGACTGTCCTTGCAGAAGACTGGAGTTTGGCTCCCAGCCCTCATCTGGTGGCTCATCTAGGGGAGATCCAATGCATTTGGCCTCTGTGGGCATCTGCACTCATACGCACATGCAGACAAACATCTGCATACAGGGGATTCCAAAAAGGGTAAAAATAAATCTTAAGACAGCGGAAATGGAGGGACAGGGAGAGTAAGTAACTTGTCTAAGAACCAACGTCCAATGGAGTTAGGTTACCTATGGTTATATAGCTAAGATCCCAGTGGGTCAGGGTTCAAGCCTGGGCAACCTGGCTCCACAGTGAAGCTCTGGACCACCTTAGTCTTAAGGAAGTTTCTGAACAATTGGCTCAGCTACCTAACAGCCCACCGACATGTTCACAATGACCCCCAAATGGCTTTGCTTGATGAACAACTACAGTTCACTTAATCATATTCAGCTTACTCTGAGTTCAAATCGGAGCCCAGCAAATATGCTCTGTGAATCTGACACACTGTTTTCTAATGTTGAGTACTGATGGATGGGAACTAAACACAGACACAACTTCCTGAGCACCCAAGCCGCTGCCGCCAGCACCCATGCTCCCAACTAATCCACAGGCTGGCTGCCCACAGGCATTTCAGATCACATGCTCTAATGCTTGTAACTAGGTGTCTGGCTCCTTCGTTAAAGAGAAGCCAACTGCTTCCTGGTTCATGGGAAGCAGTCCCACGCAGTGCTCAGTGGCGGATTTGAACTTGGATTCTAGCTCTCCAGTTTCAGGTTGTTCATTACTCCATCTCAGCAGCCCTTGGCACCTGCTCCTCAGGTCAGAAGTAAAGGAGAATACATGTGTGGTGGTAAACACTGCAGTGCAAAATGTGGCTACTGAGAGTCACTGTCACTATTTTTATTACTAATTACCACCAGTTTTCAGGGGCATTTGTTTCATGAAGACTTGTTCACATCAAAAATTTCTTGTTATTTTATGATGGTATGGAGGTTTCTCCTCATCTTGCATAGGCTACATTGTTTTCAAGAATGTGCTAATGCAGAGGCCTCGTCACACACTGTGGTTAAAAACAACATCACACAACCCTGAAGAGATGGTCAATCTCAACCCTCGGAAGACATGTCTGGGCCCTTGGAAGACATGTGAGTGGCCCTCAGAAGACATGTGAGCGGCCCTCAGAAGACAAGCCAGTGGCCCATAGTCAAACTGCCCAAGCTGGAAGCCTAAGCCTGATCATCCCCTATCATGTTTTCACATCATTACTAAAGGAAATTGGTATCTCTTTACATAGCCTTTTCTGTCCTAATTCCCAAGGGACTCCACTCTACTGTCTACCTGGGCCAATACCCTCTCACTGAAATTACATGTGAGCTTTGAGGATTTCTGACCCCTCACACCAACAGTTTACAATCTATTTCTGTTTTAAGGACTTTCTTGATCAAATGGCCTCAAATCTGGGGCAGCTTCTTGTTTCTGCTGTCATGTGGTGTATGCAAGCTTCCGACCAGTTCTCCTAGCTCGCCATGGTACTCCTGGGATTACAGACATGGACTTTTTATAGTACTCCTGGGATTACAGACATGGGCTTTTTATGGTACTCCTGGGATTACAGACATGGGCTTTTTTAAGGGCTTCCTGAAGGCATTTGGCTTTAAAGAAGAAACAAAACCAAACCAAACTAAACCCATGGGTTCCAGCTGCAGAAACCTAAGGAAGACTCTGCCTCAAAAGCAAGGTGGAAGGAGAGAACTAACTCCTGCGATGTCACCCTCTGACCTCTGCATGGATGCTGGGACACATGCCAACCCTGCACATTCTCCTCCTATGCCTCCTTCTGACCGAACTTTCAGAGGCAGGGTGTAGCGGGAGGTCTGTAGGTCATCTCATAGTTTGCTGAGCTTCTTCTGCTAACACAAACTTCACAGAAAATCAGCTGAAGGGGCGGGGGTAATTCTACTTACTTATTTAGGCTCACGGTGTTTGGCGGTTTCTGGTTGGCTGGCTTGGTTCTGCGGACCTGTGGTGACAGCTGGAGCACACAGTGGAGCTGTGTCAGCAGGAACCAGCAAGGAAGGGTGTCGGTCAGTCCCAACACCCTTCAAGAGCACATCCTCAATGACCTGCCTTCCATGAGGCACCACCAGCAGTGGCACAGGTTGCTGTCATCCCCCCAGACTGACAGTGCATCTGTGTGACAGCAAGGCCTACAGAGAACATGTTCGCTAGTTTCCCCCGCTCTTAGCCAATCCTTTAACTTGTTCTCCTTGGCCTGCTTCATTACAACAGTCATTTACTTTATTCTCTCTCTACCTAAAAACTGATTACAGTCCTTTGTCCAGGGCTGGGAGATGGTTCTGTTGGTAAAAAGTGTGGCTTGCAAGCATGAAGACCTGAATTCCATCCCTGGAACCCACGTAATGCCAGGCACAAGGATTCGTACTTACAATCCCCCTCTCAGCACTGGGGAGGAATGCACAGGACGAGCCCTGAGGCTCACAGGCCAGATAGTCAAGCTGGCGATTATCAACCTTGGTGAGAGACTGTTGCAAAGGAAGTGGACTACTGTGTTCCTGAGAATGGCACCCAAGGTTGTGCTCTGGCCTCCAAATGCACAGATACAAATAGAAAAGTCCTTGGGATATCAGACACACGTGAACATCTCTGCATTGCACCATGGGCCAGTGTTACTAGAACACGGTGTCCAGGTGTGTTACAATTGAGGAAGTCTTGTCAGTGCTATTCTGAGGTTTATGAGTTAAGTTCGCCCTCCATCCACACCTGTCATTCAATTTAGCATACACTACTATAATTACATACCAGTCTTTTTTGATGGGCACAGTTCCTATAGAGCCAGCCCTGTGATTATTATAAATGTCAGAAGGAAGAGAAATTTAGGTGTACTGGAACACAGTGCACGCTCTCTTAATTTTTATAGTTAGTATAGTTAATTTACCTCCAATCTTCAAAATCTTTGTAATGAACACATCTTGGTATCTGCCTTATAACCTCAAAACCTTCAAGCAAAGTCAATGCTTGCCCCCAACCCAGCAAACCTACTACACAGGCGCTCTGGGATTTAATGATGGGGTTACATCCCAATAAACTCTAAGGTCCAAACGCTCTAAGTTGAAAATGCACTCTCGCCTAGCTACCTACCCTAAAGCTCACCCGTGCAGCACCTGGGGATGTCAGCTCCCTTTGCAATTTCAACAGACGGTGTGTCTGACTGGAACTGGCACTCCATACTTCCTCCACCATCACTAGTGCCCACTGCACACTGCTGGCCCAGGAAAGAGTCACTAGGTGCAAATCATTTCTGCACCATCACATAGGGTCCCTGGATGTCTTAGGGTGAAGCACTAGAGTGACTTGAGTTGTGAGACAAACTGATGATCTTTCACAGAACACTTGTACTTGTTTGGTTGGATTTTTGTTTATTTGTTTGTTTTTCGAGACAGGATTTCTCTGCATAGCCTGGCTGTCCAGGAACTCACTTTGTAGACCAGGTTGGCCTTGAACTCACAGAGATCTGCCTGCCTCTGCCTCTGGAGTGCTGGGATTAAAGGCATGCGCCACCACCGCCTCACTCACAGGACACTTTTTAAGTTGAGATTATTACAGATTCATATGCAGCTTTATGTGCCCACCAGAGTCTGACACCAATACTGTCAACTAGCCTTAGGACTCCTGGTTTGCTGCCTTCCTTGCATCCATTTCCCCTGCCCTATTCCTGCTGGGCAATAACGAATCTTTCTCCAGTTCTATAATGTTTGAAACGTCCTCTTCCAGGTAAAATTTACCAAGCCACAAATTACAGGATGAACAGACAGCTGGAGTTGGAGCCCATATTCAGCCAACAGGTGGGGAGGATTTCCAGCATATTTCAATTTTAAACAGCCAGCAACATTCTTTAACAGACTTCATTTGTTTAGGGAGGTGTTATGAGACAGGCTGTTACTATGTGGCCCCCAACTCTTAACTCTGCCTCAGCCTGAGTGCTGGGAATATAGCTATGTGCTGGCACACCTGGCAATCTCAGAATTTTAAGCTAGGGTTTGATAAAAACTTCCACGGTGAAGTTCAAAGTGCAAAAAAATAATTTTAAAGAACCATGTGAGGGGAAAAAAAGAGGCCAGCAGCCAGGAAACCCCCAGGAAGGCACATTGGGAGCAGCGGACAGCAGCCAAATGGTCTTCTCAATACCACAATTAGGTGACTTACTCAGCCTCGGTCAGCACTTACTTTGGGAAAAGAAAAAGAGAAGCAATATTTAATCTGACCACTAATAAGCAGATTCTACTCCAAAGGCTAGTAGTAAAAGTCCAAGCAAACAGTCAGACTGCTACATCAGCGGTAAGCTCAGGGTCTCAGATCTCTGAGAACTTTCTGTTTCCTGCAAGTGTCTCCATGTGTGGGGGAGAAAAACCTAACATGTTCTTGCAAGATGTATGTTTCAATAATGGCCAGAGTACAGCCTTTCCACAGAAAGGTCTCCGCTTCACACGTGCCACCAAAGCTGTGGTGAACACGGAGTTAATGTTTCTGAAGTGCTGGGGTTTCCCTGCCTCCGTTTTCACACTATTTTATCCGTAACAAAATACATACCACAGGTCAACAAGAAACTGTAGTTACTTAAATTGATGAAATTATTTTGGGGCAAAGAAATAGAAAGCAAAGATAGTCAAAGGAATAATGACAAAATCTGCACTGAGCCAAATGAAAACAGAATCAACTGTCTTTCTCTCAATAACCTTGATGACTACCTGAAGGAAAAATCTAGAAAGAGCAGGCCAATTTTCTATCTGTATCAGAACAAGAAAACTCCCAAATGCTGAATGACTTAAAAGACTAATCCACTGGCACCTTGTGAATAGAGAACCTCACCAGGACAGTGGGGTTTGACTGGCCTGGATATTCAACCAGGGGTCAACAATCTTAACCAGCAACACATGGCTGTCACGTGATCACACACATGGATTCTGAGAGGACACACTACCACTTCACAGCATGAAAGACAAGCATCAAAACCCTGGTATATTTAGACCAAATATATCTCAGCCTTGCCCTCAAGGGAGCTCCAGACTGTCCCGTGGATGCCTCGTAAGATTCTTGGCTGAAAAGGAGAAAGAACGTGAAGCTTGGAGTCATACTTCGCCTCTCCACCTTATCAAACCTTTACGTTAGAACTGTGCCAGGAATGGCTTCCCTTTCATCTTACATCAGCAAGGGAACGACCAAAGAGGGGAGGCGGTTTTCAAAGGCTTCAGACACGCTGAAAACTCATCGCTAGAGAGCAGATGGCCATATGAATAAACTAGCTAGTCACAGCATTTTCAGTGATCAGCAATAATCCCTGTCGCCGTGGTAGCTGCCGAGACAGATGTTAGCGCGTAGGGGGCCTGCCCTACACTTTCTTCCCTCAGAGATTAGCTGAACAGCACCTGACTGTGAAGCACATTCTGAAGAAGCTTGGGCTGCTATGGGAAAAGCATAATCTCTCTGGGGTAGGAAAAAGGTGGGATGGAGGATGAATCCCAGCTACACAGATCTCTAAGTTTAGACTTGAAGGAGAAAGAGAAGTGAGCCGGACCATGAGAGAGGGGGTAGGAGTTACAGAGGAAGAGGCCTTGAGTGCCTGCAGAGGACTCAAGCACAGAGCCATGGAGAAAATGGAAAAGGAAGTGGGAAAGGTGCCAGAGCTCTACTAATGAGCAACGGGCCTTTCTATCAGGACCACATTTTAACAGGTCACGAGCTGTAGAGGTCACAGCGCCCACCAGGCGGGGGCTGCAGCAGCGCAGGGCAAAATGCTGGCCGCCTGGCAAAGAGGGAGAGCGAGGCGGCTGGAAAGGACACATACCCACAGCATTCTTAACAGTGATCTCAGGTGTGAGAGTACTTCTCATGTTCAAACCCCTCTGCTTTCCAGATGTCTGACACCTAAGGCCCGTGACACGGAGGAGTTACTTTCGTTACTTGAGTGACAATTAAAATTTTCCCTGTGGACCGAAACATATGTACCCAGAGTCCAATTTGAATGTATTTCTTGCACAGTTCTTTTCATTCTCTGAGACTCCCATCTCCATTTCTGTTTCGGGCTGAAAGAAAACCATGTGTCTGTATATGAGCTGTTCCTAAAAGAACAACAAAACCTACAAACAGTAAAGAATGTTAATAAGAAGCTACTAAGAACCCAGCAAGGTCGCTTGGGAAAGGGGAAAATGTAGTCAGTGTCCTTTTCAAAGGGCCAATGAAAAGTCACCCAGAAATAAAGCCGTGTAAGAAGTGTACGGTGAAAACTTATAGAATACTAAATAATATGTGTGATGGCCTAATTCTAACCATCCTTCCTAAATGAAATTCCAACAGAGAGGGCCCTTCACAGCACTAGACAAGGGAATCATAAAAATGTATATTCTAGAATCACACAGCATGATATGGAATGAACATGACAATCGGGTCCAGGAAAATCTAATGTTATTATATAATATTTGAAAATACACAAAATGATATGTGTTCTTATGGACAAATGTATTAGTATAAAATATGCATGGAGATAAATGTCAAATTCAGAATGGTGGTTACAAACAGAAATGTAATCAGAAGGGAACACGTGATTTTAGTTGATATGCTCTCTTTCTTAAATTAGGCAGTGGACACTAATATTAGCAAATTATTCCCTAGTCTTTACTTTTTACTTGACTTAAATATTCCACAAATACACAAAATGCCTTTGGTGACAAACATGTTACTACATGTCAAGCTGGAAGTTTGCAGTCACTGAAACACCACCTCTACCCCCGGGGCCTGAAGTTCCTGAGGGAGGAGGATCACCTGGCCATTCAGGAGCAGGAACAGGGAGGGAGGGAAGCCACGTGAAACTGACACCATCCATAAGGGGGACCCTCAGAAACCACCAGCTAAGTGAACCAATCCACCAGCAAAATCATCCTGAACCACAGTGCAACATTTCATGCTTCAATACAGAAACACCTGCCCATTGATCAGCCTGTCCAGACGTGGAGTCAAACTCAAGGGCAAACTATGTAAATTCAAAATGGAGTGGTTTATATCCACGGAAGACCGGCACCAGAGCTCCCCTGGATGCCCTCAGCTGCAGATGTCCACGTCCCTTATATAACATGGCGCGGTACTTGTGTGGAGCCTGTATCTGTCTGTCCTCCACTTTAAATCAGCTCTGAACGATGCCTAACATGATAGGAATACTGTGCAGACAGTCACTCGGTTGCTTAGAGAATAAGAGGGGCTTCTGTCTTCCGCTAGCTGCTGTCACCGAGCCTAGGCATCTGCAATGGTTAGTCACGCGGGCTGCGCTGCTCCAGGTTCCTGATCAGGAGGAGTAAGTAGCCATACAGCACTTCACCCAGTCACCTCTCAAGGCCCTCGATTCCTTCCAGCACAATGGACGGATTCACCCTGAGACTATGGGAGTGGAGCCCATTACTGAGGCAGAGCTATGGGCCACAAAGCTGAGATCAGGCCAAGGCAAGCCAACCTGTCTGAGGACCTCAGCATCTCTACATGGTGGCCCTCGTATGTAGTCAGAGGCCTGGGGTGGTGAAGAGGAAGCAGTTCCACCCCACCAAGAGCTGCTGAACTCTGAGCCCCAGGAAGAATGGAGTATAAAGAGAAAGTATCAGGAAGGAAGAGTCAGTCTGCTCAAGAGACAGAGTTCCTTTTCTAAATATTTTCATCATCAGCTGACTATGCATGGATGCAGAATCCCCAGATGTGAGAGGCCGACTACAGGCCAGTCTCTACCACAGCCCAAGACCACACACGGAAAGACAGATATCTGAAGTAACAGCATCAAATCCTCACACACAGAACAAAGTCCCACAGGGAACACACCACAGCACACTTGAACACGGATGACAAAAAGCACGGCCGTGAAGCATGAAGCGGCACTATTCACGGCTGCCCCGCACGGCCCTTCCTTCAGCACACACGCAAGAGCCTGTGCGTCAGCGCATTGCACAGCTAAATTTGCTGCAAAGATATACAGAACCAATGTGAACCGTACCAGGCAAAGTGAGACACAAAACTCCATCTTCAGAAGCCGAGTCTCAGAAACAAGGTCACTCAGAGAGGGAGGCTGTTAACATGTATGAAATACTCCAGGGCTGCTGAAATTTGGACCGGAATGCACCCCCAAACGTTCAGGTGCCTAGTGGGCAGTCTCCCAGTGACTGGAGGGACAGTGGGGGCCCAGCTCCGCCACCACTGCACCTCAGGATGCTGAGGTGCCACGGGACAGCGAGCCCCGGAGCCAGTGGGACCGAGGACTGACACTTTCAAAACCATAACCAAAGGAAACCTTTCTCTTTATCAAGTGACTGCTACAGGGACTTGTCACAGTGAGCGAAGGCTGCCCAACATACAAGTGTCCCTGTGCTTTTTCTCTTTACACACGCATGTACAAACACACACAAAATTCCCCCAAATATTTGGAATTACAGCCCACGACAGAAAGGTGTTTTGTTCTGATCTCACAGGACTCACGGGCACACAAAGTGCACCTCCACTCACCAGGGCTCTCCACTCGCTTATAGTGGTAGGGGTTGATGCAGACCTCCTTCTGCTTGGAGCCGAAAGGAAACTCACAACACTCCAGAGGCTTCAGTTCATGGTGGCTCTGCAGGTCGGGCCAGCGCCACACTCGGCAATAAATGACATGAGGCAATCCCTTCCGGTGGGACACCTGCAGCCGGCCATCCAGGGAGCGGGGGATGGTGACACAGTTACTCGGCTGCCCCGGGCAGCTCAGGGCCTTCTCCAGCTCCTCCATGGCCCCTTTCTTTTTCTTCAGCTTTTTCACCAAAGCGTCCACGGCTTTCTCTGCCCATTTTTCTTCTTCATCACCCTGTTTCCAGCCTAGCAGTCTCTTCACAGCTGGACTTGTGAAGGAAAACAAACTGGTCACGTTCATAGTGACTGCTGTAGTTCTTCACACTCCTCAGACACAGTGCAGTGGTGAGGTCGAGGGGCGGGCGAGGCCAGAAGAGATCTCGGCTTATTTACATAGATTCTCTTGAGTTCCTCGGTCAGTTCTGAAAAGTAGAAAACACTGTTCCTCCTGTTCCAAAAGGGGACCCAAAGTTAGCACCTGCAAAAGAAAGGAGAGGAGACTGGCTTTAAAATCACCTCTAGACACGTCACAGTGAACTAATTATTAGGTGCCAGGTACTGATTACTTAAGTCCTTCTCTGTACAGGCGGTCCCCGGCTCACACTGTTCAGCTTCACAATTCCGTGGCTTTGACAGATGCAAGCCTTTGCTGCTAAGCTCCTGAGCCTTTGTACTCTATGGTGTCAACTGAACTGTGTTCTCCTAAAACTCACACATTAAGGCCGAAGGGCCCATGGAGACCCACTGTACTCGGGCTTGGAGCCGCTAAGGAAGTCACTAGGGCTAAATTAGATTATAAGGGTGGGGCCTTAAGGCAACGGGATTGGCGGTTTTACAAGAGGAAGAGAACAGGCTGCTAGAGCAGCACCATGCCCTGGACAAAGGTCATGTGAGTGTTTCGGGCACAGCTATCCACTCAGGCAATTTGCATATCACCACCTCAAATGTATACGCAAGTGACAAGCCTCAACAGACTCGGAGCAGAAAACTGCAGAGAAGCAAAACAGGGATTCCAAGCCACAACCCTGGCAGGGGACGGACATGTTAACTGTTAAGATTCAACGTGTGAAAATGTGACCCAACTCCTATGAAAACCAGCCTGCAAAGGAGTGCAGTCCCTGGGAACGTGAGATACTTGGGGCAAAGAGACTAGCTGAACGCCTAAAGTGCCTGCCTCGCAGAAGCCAGAGGCCTGTGCTCAGAGACCACACTAAGAGCCAGGAGTGGTGGTGCGTGCTTTTAACCCCAGCCCCAGGAGGGGACGGGTGGGTCTCTGAACTTGCTGCCTGGCCAGCCTAGACCAGCTGGCGAGCTCCAAGTCTCGAAAATGAACAAAACAAGCAAGGTGGACAGCTCTTGACGGCTGCAGCGTGTGCGCACAACCACATGCAATGACAATAGTTAAGATCTCTTTGTCTTAGTGTAGCTAACACATCAACAATAATTTGTGATTATAAATTTATAAAATTATAAATTGTGATTATAAATAACCACATGATCATGAAGAAATTACAGAGGAGACCAAGTATTTTTTAACTGAATGATTATAAAAATATGACATCAAAAATAGTAAGATGTAGCTGGGCAGTGGTGCCACACACCTTTAATCCCAGGCAGAAGCAGGCAAATCTCTGAGTTCAAGGCCAGTCTGGTCTACAGAGGATAGCCAGGGTTACACAGAGAAACCCTGCCTTGAAAAACCAAAAATAAATAAATAAAAAGTAAGATGTGACAAGCCGTAATCATATGGAAATTTATAGCTAAAATGCACTTACTGGGAGAAAAAAAGGTCTGGGTAGGTGGACAATGATTTAAGCCCAAAGAAATACAAGGAATTGAGAAATTATTTTTTAAAGTATACTAGAGAAAACATATATAATCAAAACACTAATAAAATGTATAATCTCTCAGCAAGACTGATCAGTAAACTAGAAAAAGCACAAATGACCAATAGGAATAAATTGGGGACAATCTTCCTGATCCTCAATCTTAAAATAAAAATGATTATGAATGGTCACTGTAGCAAACTGGGATAACCTGCATTTCCATCTTCCTGACTAGAGGAAATGACCTGGCCACTCCATCACAGAATGTTCATATCTTTGGAGCACAGCATGGTACCTGGTACAGACAGATTCTCAGTAAATGTTTGATGACTGGGCTCCAGAAGAACTTATACTAAGATGAAAAGATTGCGCACTCCCTACGCCAAGGGTAAAGGCTCAACTTCACTCAACAGAGAGCTATTTGTCCTTTCCGAAAGAGCCTCACCCTAATTTACTAGTTATTCTGAAGTTTTCACTTAAGAGGACAGAAAAGAGAAAACAAAGTTAAGCCATTATCAGAAGTCACACTTGGTTAGCACGCACATATTGATATGGTAATTCATTCTTCTTTTTTCCCCCCCAGAACTGGAAAGACTGCTTCCTTCCAGACCCCCAGAAGCAAATCAGAGAGGCCCTGAGTTTCCTCCAGCCCTTTTCTTTTACCCCTAAAACAGCTTTTTAATATTTTAACCACTGACTTTCAAATAGGAGGGCTTATTTATCGCAAAATCAGTTGAGGGTTATTTTCTGATGAGGTTTACCATAGGAAGTGAGTGTGTTGGGGTGGAAGGCAATGCCAAAGAACCAGGATTCTGGATCTTTATTCCCCTCAAATCAGCTATCCCAAGCGCCTGGAACCAGGGCATTGGTGTGAGGGTGACCAGCACCCCGAAGGGAAGAACCAGGGTGCAGACACCCAAGCAGCCCCACGGAGCAGACGGTTAATGCCAGCCCCCAGGACTGGCTGTCCTCTTCTGCTGCTCCAGGCCTCATCCAGAAGGAACGCTGACCAAGTCCCAAGGGTAACAACACAGTGTGGTGACTGCTGTCCGACACGCAGAAGCCAGGGTACAGGCTGGTACTTGCGTGTGTGCCCCCAAAGTCTCACGCTGAAACCCCAGCTCCTTATAGTACTAGGTGTGGCCCCTGGGAGGGGTTGGTCACAGGAACGAAGCTTCCAAACTCTCCCTACCTTCTCCCTTCTGGGGGTGCTGTGGGAAGATGCTGCACTGGAGGAAGCCCCCCAACTGTCAGGCTTGGTCTTGGGGTATCACCGGCTACGGTACTGCCTGGTACACACGCTTGAATAGAGTCAAATACCAATACAGAGTAGAAAAGGCAAAAAGAAGTGAAGGGTCAGCTCCTGGGATTTCAGGAAGCTTTTCCAGAGAGTACACCTCGGACAGTCCCTGAAGGGTATGTGGAACTCGGCAAAAACAGACGTTCTGAGCACTTCCTATCACCCAGTTTAATCTTACCAACAAACTCTGAAAAGGGCTTCCATTTTCTTTACTTTAGACACGAGAAAGCAAAGCTGTGAAAAGTTCAATGTTTTGTTCCACTCCATGTCTGTGAGAGGCAGGACCAAGGTCGGAACCCTTGCCTAACTCTACTGCACAGACTGTTAAAGCAGGGTCCTAAACAGCTGTACTCAGACATGGGACAGGATCCTAAAGGGTCAACCCATGTGGAGGTGACAACAGCCACAGCAGCAGTGAAGACTGGGCACCGCCTGCCTCTTCTCGGCCTGTGGATTGAGGGAGGCTGAAGGGAAGCAAAGCCCTTCAAGATCACAGGGCCTCTGCACACACCACGCTGGGAGCAATGCAGTGGGCACGGGCAGTCCAGGTCTGGATGACACTCACAATAATTAAACCAAAAAGATCCCAAGCCCTGGGATATAAGCATAACAGCCATAAAAAAATACATACTGACAACTGACATTTGCCTCCGAGAGTCGAGGCTTTTCCAGGTGCACGTCAAAAAGGGAACCCACCTCACGTGAGGAACTCAAAAATGAGTTCCACAGACTCAGCAACACCACCAGATTTTTTCTGTCCCCTTTTGTACTTCCTGCCTTAGTTT
>CABHPQ010136404.1:0-15092 GCA_902168405.1 Peromyscus aztecus
CCTCATAACAGAAGAGTCATGTTTTATTCATTTCCTCTGCAGATCTCTCTTGACAGAACCCTTTTTTCCCTTTCCAACAATAGCAAACTTCAAAGCTACAGAAGGTGGAAGCTGTGAATAAAATAGGCTTGATCTTGGTCCCATCACCAATCCTAACTTTAGAGCATTCTCAAGGATTACGTAATGAGAAGATCCTCAGCCTCATTTCAGCCCCATTGTTCTCAGGGTTACAGTGATGTCAACCACCATGTATAGACAGTAGGCCTAATCCAGATCTGTCACCTCCTAGGAAACTCTGACACAAGAGAACTCTTTTTCCTTTGCCAAGCTGATGAATCTTACAAAAGATTACAGTGAGAGAAGACCAGTTGAAAAGATCACACATATGTATTATATGTCTTAGTTAGGGTTTCTATTGCTGTGAAAAGACACCATGACCACAGCAACTTTTATAAAGTAAAACATTTAATTGAGGCTAGCTCCCTTACAGTTTCAGAGGTTCGGTCCATTATCATCATGATGGGGATCATGGCAGTATGCAGGCAGATGAGGTAGCTGAGAGTCCTACATTTTGCAGGCAACAGGAAATTGACTGAAACACTAGGCAGTATCCTGAGCATAGGAAACCTCAAAGCCTGCCCCTACAGTGACACACACTTCCTCCAACAAAGGCCATACCCACTCCAACAAAGCCACACCTTCTAATAGTGCCACTTCCTATGAGATTATGGGGGCCAATGACATTCAAACTACCACACCATGTGTGCAGCCTTGTTTCATGCATGAACAGTGATGTGGATCTGGTTCCTACATACTTCTGTTATTAAAGTACCTTTTAACACAAAAACATGCAAAACAGAGTCACTTGGCCATTTATTTTTACCAGAATGAACACATAAGGATTATATTTTCCAATTTTTTTGTACTTACTGGCTGTCCCGGTTCACCAACTCCGATCGGTCCCGGGGCTCCTGTTCTTCCTTCCTGGCCCCTTTCTCCCTGAGACAGGAAGAGTTACATGGTGAGTTTTTAAATAAGTAATAAGATGTTAGAAAATGTGCTGGCAATTTCAACAGGGAGAAATAGCAAAAGAGCCAAACTTTCCATGTTCAAGAGCAACAACAATATATTCAGAGGAGGCTAATGGGCTTGAACGTGAGTTGAAGCAAACAAATTGCCCTAAAATGTTCACCAGCCCTTGTCTAAAGGCAACCCAGTGTGTCCAGCACTTACAAATGATAGTGTAGCAACGGGGGAGAGGAACTGCAATTGTTTATGAGATGGCCAAGGTAAGATGTGAGCTATTCCCTGCCACTATCCTAAAATGCCACTCCTTCCTTGTCCCCACGCTATCCATTTCCCCTCTCCTTAAGCTCTGTTTCAGACTTGATCTCCTTCCGAAGAATCTTCCTCCAGTAATTTGCCATATAAGCTCCACCTACCCTGGAGTCTTTATGTTGTTCTTGCTGAAATGCTGTGTATGGTGGCACTTGACTGCCTTCTAAGCATACTGAATAGAACTGCACCCTTTGGGTTCTGATTTAAAGTCTTATTGTCTAGACCACAAAGTCCATTTCAAATCAGTAGGTCCCTCGGCTCTCTCATAGGTTCTGTGTGACACGGAGCCCCCCAGAATGCTCCCTACCTTTGCAGCTCCTTACGAATCTTCCTGCCAGCATTTCCTCAGTGTGTTGGGCCTCTAGGTTCTGCTCATGTAAAGTGAGCAGGTGGTAGTTTACATATTCAGATGCTACACTTCCCAATAGTATATTTGCACATTAGTGCTTAAACCCCAAGAAACCCAACAGAACCACGTGTGCAGCATGAGAGGCAGGATGTTTGGAGATAAGCAAAGTTTTCATTCCAACCAAAGCAAAATGTGTCTTGGTTATTCTTATGGTAACTGTCTGAGACCACGATGTTGCAGTGTCTAAAGACCCAAAATGTACATAACTGCTGCAGAAAATGACTGAACAGGGTTTACCCTTCACTTTCCCGGCGCAGTAATAAGTTCAATAGTCATCTCTAGACAATGAAGCAACTATCATTACCTTCACACCTTGCTGTCCAATACCAGGGACTCCTGGAGGACCGTAAGGACCAGGAGGACCTGGCTCACCCTAGAATGAAACAAAGAGGAATGTTCAGCTCAGTGGTATTTGTTGAGCAGTTCTTTGGTGTACAAGGTTGTAATGGCAGCTCTGTGAACAACAGCAAAGCATAGTACACAGTCCCTGCCCTCAGTTATCTAGAGTTTTTAAATACACATGTAAAAATATTGCAAATCATAATAAAAATAAACATAATATTCCTTGACCCCTCTGGCTCCTACAATCCTTGCTCCCTCTCTTCAGCAGGATTTCCTGAACTCAGCCCAATGTTTGGCTGAGGGTCTCTGTATCTGTTTCCATCAGTCACTGGACGAAGGCTCTCTGAGGACAACTGAGATGACCAGTTCGGGCTATGGATCCACTATTGCTAGGAATCTTAGCAGGGGTCATTCTTGCATATTTGTGGGAGTTCCCCTTCCCATCTACCTGATCCTGAAAAGTGCCCTCCCCACCCCCCACCCCCCCCCCACCCCCCCCCCCCCCCGCTTCCAGTCATCTAAGGATTGTAGGAGCCAGAGAGGTCAAAGATCAAGAAAACTCACAGAAACAACTAACCTAGCTCATAGAAACTCAGAGTCTGAACCAACAACCAGGGAGCCTGCATGGGACTGACCTAAGCCTTCTACATACATGTGACAGTTGTGTACCTTGGTCTCTCTGTGACTCCTAACAATGGGAGCAGGGGCTGTCCTTAATGCTTTGTCTGGCTCTTGGGAATCTATTTCTTATACCAGATTGTTTTGCCCTGCCTAAATACAAGGGGAGGTGCTTAATCCTACGGCAACTTGTATCTTAAAATATCATATAAAAATTTAAATTAGGGGCTGGAGAGATGGCTCAGTGGTTAAGAGCACTGGCTGCTCTTGCAGAGGTCCTGAGTTCAATTCCTAGCAACCACATGGTGGCTCACAACCATCTGTAATGAGAACTGGTGCCCTCTTCTGGCCTACAAGGACACATGCAGACAGAACACTGTATGTATAATAAATAAATAAATCTTAAAAAAATTAATTAATCACCTATTACTTTGATTAATATTGGCATGTTTTCTCCAAGTTTTTATATACACACATGACCCTTTAATTTATACTAAGGAATAATTCTACCCACTCTCATGTTTAAGGTCAGGCTTTATCCATATTAAAGATTTCTCTTCATGTTTGCAAGAGGTAAAGTTAGACATACACAGAGACCAGACCTCGCTCAAGTTAAGGAAAATTAAAGGGTTTTTACTAGTTTTGATCCCCCCCCCCCACCCGAGACCTATGACTTTGGAGGGGACAGACAGCAACCAAAGGAATGTTATGCTGGTGTGGAAGAACATGGCTTTAGAGAAGTCTATTGGCTTTGACCAACTGGAAAAAGAAAAAGAACAAGAAAAGTCAACTTCCCAAAACATATGGCCAGATGCAAAATTAATTAAAACACAGGAAATCTATATAAACATCAGGGTCAGAGTTCATGACACTTTGGCATTTGGGTGATGGCATTCGCAGCTGGCTGCTGCACATGCTGTGGAGAAAACCCAGTCTGGCAAGTCAATCAAGTGAATTTCTTCCTTTTGAAATTCTACAGTTGCTCCTGCATTCTCCAAATGTTCTGCAATAGGCAGCTAAAGGCCATTCTTATTTTACACATTCTTGTCCATGGAATTTCTATCTCTTTCTCTTCATATCAGACATAAAAGTTTATACCAAATTTGAATCTGTTTTCTTAACCTCAAAATATAAGCCGTGGCTAGAAAAGACTCGCCCTCCTGGAGATGCAAATTTCCTCTCTCTGAAGAGCATTCCCTTGCAGTTTCTTACACTTTCCACCCAGGTCGGAATGTCCATATGTGTTATACGAGTCCCGTATGGGTAGCTGGTCCCATCAGTCCATAAAGGGACACCATATACTTGCCTTGTGGAGGACCATGAAGTAAACACAGAGAAGTTTAAGACATGGTTCTTGTTTATTTTTTAAATCTAACAGGGGCATTTTCTCTGAAGAAGGCAAACGTTTGACACACAATACAGTACAACTCCCCCCACTTCCACTCCAAGTCAGCACCTAGGAAAAATACTAAATACAAGGCTGGGTGTATAGTTGGGTTGTTTTGGTTTTGTTCAATGTTTTATTACATTTATTTATTATTTGTTTATTTATTTATTTTACTGGGTATGTATATGTGGGTTCCCATGCCATGGCACACAGATGGAGGTCAGAGGACAACATTCAAGAGTTGGTTCTTACCTTCCACCATGTGAGTCCCTGGGGTTGAACTTAGATTACAAGTATTGGCAGCAAGCACCTTTACCCACTCAGCCCTCTTGCTCTTTTATTTTATTTATTATTTATTTTGAGAAGGTTAAAAAAAAAAGATGCATGGAGATATCTGGAATGAAGCTATTCTAAAATCATAACAATAATAGAATTTTGACCACTTTTTATTTTCTGCTACATTTCAATAATTAACAAATCCTACCAAATAGCAAAGATATTCACTTAAAATGCACATAGCTAATTTTTCTAAGATAAGGTTTTTCTATTAATATTGGTGTAAGATAACCTACTCTATTAAAAACACCAGCTATCGCCAGGCGATGGTGGCGCATGCCTTTAATCCCAGCACTCGGGAGGCAGAGGCAGCCGGATCTCTGTGAGTTCTAGGCCAGCCTGGGCTACCAAGTGAGTTCCAGAAAAGGCGCAAAGCTACACAGAGAAACCCTGTCTCAAAAAACCAAAAAAAAAAAAACACCAGCTATCAAGAAAAGTTTAATCACTCCATGAGAAAAAATTTTAAAGCAGCCTTAATATTTTAAACATATTGTTTATTGGGATAGTTTTTTTTTAAGCTAAATGCCTTATTTTGGAAGATAATTTAAGAAGCTAATGTGTTAATGGTGTCCTCAGGTTACCATTTTGTTTTGTTTTGTTTTTGGAGACAGGGTTTCTCTGTGTAACAGCTCTGGCTGTCCTGGAACTTGTTTTGTTGACCAGGCTGGCCTCAGACTTACAGATATCCACCTGCCTCTACCTCCCAAGTGCTGGGATTAAAGGAGTGTGCCACCACTGGCTCTCAAGTCAATTTTTATAATTTTTTAGAAATTAAGGTGTTATTTAGCTAATCTTTTTTAAAAATATGTTTTTCTTTAAGTTTTGATTATTTAAATTTAAAATACCAATTTTAGGAAAATATTAAAATGCAATAATAACATAAAACCTTAAGCTCACTTGCTCTATCTTGTTCCTTTTAAATACAGCTTTGTTTCATAATAGGTCAGAAGCCACTTGCACTAACCATTTGGAGGAAATTTGAGTTGCCATTAGTGTGGAAGCTTTGCCCTACTCAGTGTTTATCTATAAGTTTGATATTGGAAACAAACCACTGCCCAGGTTTCCAGGAAAGTTTCTTCTAACTATTGACAATTGGTTTGGTGTTTACCATGAAAAGTATGACCCAAGAACATCAAGAAGAGAAGAAGCCGTTTCTGCTGTGGGATGTCTTTCAGTATGCTGTGAATATGTGTTGCTCTGATTGGTTGATAAATAAAGCTGCATTGGCCTATGGCAGGCAGGATAAGGTTAGGCAGTACGTTTCAACTGGAGAGAGAGGAGAAGAAAGGAGAGTGGGGAGATGCTATGGCTACGAGCTGCTGTCAGAAGAAGCAAGATGTGAAAATACTGGTAAGTCATAAAGTCATATGGCAATGCATGGATTAATAGAAATGGGCTGAGTTAAGTTGTAAGAACTAGCTAGCAAGAAGCCTGAGCCATTAGGCCATACAGTTTGTAAGTAATATAAGCCTCTGTGTGTTTACTTGAGTCCCACCAGCTGCAGGACCAGGCGGGACACAGGAAAACTTCCAACTACAATCCCACCCATAAGCCCAAGGCGTCCCTAGCCTAATTGGTACCATGGAGATTTCTTCATGCTGCTTTTTCAAGAGAATTATAGGGGTGTGAAGACCATGGGAGGATTGCTTTCCCTTCATGGAACACGGCCCATGAGTAACACATCTTCACATGCTACTAACTTAAACTTTATTCCCAGGAGATTGGTGTCACAACATAGAACCCATAAATGAGCACTAACATAGGGTTAATGTTAATTCCCTTTACATTTTCCCTACCATGCCCATGGTGGCAAAGAAAGTGATACTCATTGTGAGACACGTTGCCTCAGCAAGACAGGGCATGCAGAGGAATCCACACTCAGAATTGCTCTCTGGGAATTCAGCAGGACAGCACAGACAGGGAGGAGTCCAGACTTGATTCTTTTATCTCTGTTATTCCTGCCAGCCCTAAGCAGCACACATGTATGTGCACACGCATGCATGGATCCTGTACCTGCAACACTAGCTGCACTTGCTATTTCCCTGTTTCACTTTCCTCGACCACCAGAAGCACTTACCACAAGAAAGCATTAAAAGAGAACTGGTTTAAGATGCATCACCTCTTAGAGGTGTAATGGTTTGTTTATTATGGCTTCCTTGTGAATGGGCGTATGCATGTGTGGGGCAATGAGTTGGTCAGGCAGACCATTTTGGTCCTTCTCGGAAGTTACAAGTTTCTCTGTTGCTCTGGGTCCCAAGAGGAGAATAAGCCAATGTGAAATGAAACCTACTGTTTATAAGCATTGCCCTGATGCTTCACACTCATTATCTCATTTGATCTCCAAACAATCCTAGGAAATAGGGTTTTCCCCATTTCAGAGTGGAAGAATATAATCTGCATTTGAGCCCACTTTTCATTATGCATAGAATCACATGGAAAATAAATCATGGCCTTGGAGCCATTAAGTCCAGTGGACTTAATTCTTTCATTTGCAATATTAGATATTTTATGAGATTCCAAAATGCAAAACAAGGATGATTGTATGTACCTTACAGGACAGTTAGAAGATTCAAAATGTTGTCTGTAAAATTTCTAGGTCATATCCAAGCATATACTGTAGCTGTTTATTATGTAAGCATTCAATTGTTATTCACTGGGGCTTTATTGACCAACTTCCTACAAGGTCTGGTGCTCAACACCTATCTGGTGAACAGCAACCTATGCCTGTAATTGAGCATCAGTTGATATAATTAGAATCATGATTCACATTACATCCATACTTTGTAGATGCTTATAGTCTGCCCAGAAAGACAAACAAATAAGAAAGTAAACACAAGTGTGTGGATTAGCTAGAATAGAGATGTTAACAGAACATGTGCATCCCTTAGGAAGAAATGTTTAATTCTGCCTTAAGGAGTTCTGAAAGTTTATTACAATAGGGGAGATATTTGAAATGAACAAAGAGGTAGGAATCTTATTTACTCTACTACAAAAAAACAGGAAGAATTGAAGAAGAGGGAAGAATGATATGAGATGTTCTTTGGACAGCAAGAAACTTGGTAGGTTTAAGGAGCTAAGAATAGGGTGACAAATGGGGTCTCTGTCAAGAGAAGCAGTGCCCAGTGGAAATTACTCAGCAGGCCCCAAATACGATTTTTAATTTTCTAGTTGCTACACTAAGGAAGTGAATAGAAATAGATGAATTATAATTAATAACCAGTTTATTTATTACCTGAAATATTATTTCAATGTTATCAATATTTTAAGGTATTAATGATTATTTTCTTCATTATTTCAGTGCTGTCTTTGAAGCTTATATGTACCTTAGGCTTGAAGAAATTCCAACTATATAAAACACACTCCAAGTGCTCAAGAACCTCATATTGCTATGGGTTTCAAAAAGATTAAAAAGGCCAGAGACTTGGTTCAGAACCATGGACAGTACCAACAATTAATTGTGTCCCAGAAACTTATAAAAACAGCCTCAGGGAAGATTGGGAAATGAAGAATTGCAAAAGGGACTGGCCATTTCTAAATACAAACTAAAGTCATTTTTTTCTCCTAGACCTGGTTATTGTCTAGTATTCTCCATCTATGTGATATCTCCACAGTCCATTCCTCTTACATCAAACCAGAACACAGGAGGCATCCATGTAAAATGTATATAGATACTTTTAGGCATGCCTCTGAAATCTCTCCTGATTTAATCCATCTCTATAATATACACCAGGTTTATTTTTTGTTCAAAGCACAGCAGCATCCTTAATAGGCAGCCTACAACTCTAGTACCTTCCAATCTGCTTCCTCCATTGCTACCAGAGAAATCTTTCCCTTTTTATTTTAACCTGAAAAAACAAACAAAAAACTCCTTTGAGGCATTTCCCTTTGCTAGCACAAGAAAACAGCTCCATGCAAGGTGCTCCATAGCATGGCACTGCAGCCTCTGTAGCCCGGTCACAATTTCCTCTTTGCTTTAGTAGCAATGGCCAGTCCCTTGTGCATGACCTGTTCATTTCTGCCATGAGATCTTAGATCTTAGAACATGCCACTCCCTCTGCCTTGGGTGTTCTTATGACCTCTTTGTTATTATCTATCCTTCAGATCATATTTTAATCACCGTGCTTAAAGGAGAATTCTCTGATGAGACGAAACTCACTGCAATAATGAGAGCACTGTTTTTCTGCAACTCTGTATTTCTAGTGTGTTAATGTGGTCCCAAGCCCCCACTACCATTCTGAGAAGATGATAAGTGAGGTTTTTGCTCCCCTTTGATATCTCAATGCTTAGCTAATTACAGTTATTCATGCAAACTCCTAAGCATTGGATGTTTACTGAGCATCAGCGAGGGAGCAGGAACTGTATGGATACTTGGTCAGCTCTAGGAGAAACTATAGGTCTGGAAATTCTCCTTTGGAGTTACCTAAGTTTTCAATAAAGGCAACTGGTTTAGGTATATAAATTATTAATGCATGATGATGCCAAGTGACTATTCCACAATTTTTCCTTCAAACTCACCTAGACACAATTAACAGTTCTTATAGCTAAAAGAATAATGAGATCACAATAAAACTTACATTCTCAGGAAAGTTCAGCCAAAGAAAACACTTTTGTACCTATCACTGACTCTAACCAAAGAAAACCCTTCCTTTCTGTAAAATAATGAACAATGGAAGGCAGTGGCTCTCAACCTATGGGCCATGGACCCTTTGGGGTAAAATGACCCATTCACAGGTGTCACCAAAGACCTTCAGAAAACACAGATATTTGTGCTACAGTTCATCACCATAGCAAAATTACAGTTATGAAGTAGCAATGAAAATAATTTTATGGTTGTGGGTCACCACAACTGAAGAACTGTATTAAAGGGTTGCAGCATTAGGAAGGTTGAGAACCACTAATGTAAGAGCTGCCCAATTCATTGAAACCCAGCTCAATTATGAACAGTTTAATCATCCCTTGGGCCCCTTTCACCCTTGAAAAGATGTATTGACAACTTCTTGGAGTCATTTCTGAGATACAAGTGACATATCCAATGGGAGTCCTGTGACAATTGTTCTCAGGCTTTCAAAACAGAAAAGGATAACTGCAAGCGTTTTCTATGTGCAAGATGGTTCAAATGTGGCCAGGTTACATCTCAACAGGAATCTAGTAAAGAGTCTCTGCAGAGCCTTAGGGGAAAAGTCAAGAAAGCCTCCCCCCCCCCTTTTTTTAAAGAAGGCCAAATAGGAAGTAGGGCCAAATAGAAAGTCAGTCTCCACCAAGTACATTTGAATTGTTCTCTATTCTGAGCTCCTACTTTCTTATGTTTCAGAGGAAGTCTTGTGTGGTTAAAGGCTTACTTCAGGGAAGAAGAGCGGTATGGATTTCTGTTGCTATGAAGAAGGCTGTCAAAAGGTTCAGTTGCTTGATAAAGCTTGGCAACATGTGTGGGATCCACTCTGGGACAGATGCTATGTGGAATGTTTTGCATATATTAATTCCTTCAGTCCTAACAACAACTTTTATCAACCTGGAGCATGGACAACAAAGCTGAGTCACAGGGAAGTCAGTTAGCATGCCGAATTTCACAGCTAATAAAACCTAAAACTGCTGTCAGTCTCGCAGTTTGGCATCAGAGATGGCACCCTCAGCTACCATGTCACTACCTCTTAAAGTCACATACTTTTCATTTTTAAAGAATTTTCAAACCCATTTGATTTTTGGAATAGAATGAAAGGCACAAATGTCAGGGTTATAATATATTCACAACTGAAGATCTTTCAGAGGAAGACAAGACAAATATAATAAGAGGTAAGCCAAGAAGAAACAGATCTTACACAAACCAACTCACATTCCATTTCAGGTACTTAAGATCTACAACATCAATGTGTCACTGCATCAGTAATAAAATTAATGTAAATTATAATTTGTAATGCTGTGATTACACACTGTAACTTTATATATAAACTCATAGTTAACAAACTGTACTAGCAGTGGAACCATCATTATTTCAAATTTCCAGTTTTAAATATTTTTAAAATACCATCTACTCGACCACAGTCCACACATGCATCCATTTGTGTTTTCTAAAGAAAACGTTCTATGAAAACAAAGAACTGGTAAAAACTACAAGTAGCAGTATTACTAGATTTCAATAACTGTAGAATGGGGTTGCCAGTGCTTGATCATGTTGGTCAGGCAGAATGACAGTTCATGAAGGGTGATCTGGTGGCAAAGTCAGGCTCCCTCACACACAACAAAAGCTAGAGAAGTGTGTGCCACTTTCACTAAAATAAAAGTCTGGTAGAAGCCAATCAGGAGAGATTTTTACAACCATGCCTCTGATGGACAATTTAGGTTTCTCCTGCACAAAGGAAGCTGCTAGAAAATATTCAAGTTGGACACCTTCCATTCCTATGGTAACAAAACCGCTGATTTATGGAAAGAGGTAACCAATTTGACAGTATGATGTGTTTCTTTAAAAGACATGCTTGGAGGCTAGAAGGAGGAAGTATTGTTTGGTTCATACAGAGCTCACTGAAATGATAAAAAAATGAAGTATAAACAATAATACCTGTTAAATAACATTGTTAGCATGTTGAATTCCAATGAATTTTTCTCAATGGTTCAAATTATATTAGGTTATGTGCACTTTACAATTTTAGTAAAATGCCTTATTCTTAGAATGAACAACTTCCCCCTGCAAAATTGCTATTGCAATGTACTTGAATTAATGACAGTGACATAATTATAAAAACCATGGCATTCTTCTGAGCACATGGCTGGTTCTATTCTATCTAGGATCCAATCTAACTAGGCATATGAGTTACACATATGAGTTGTCCTGGCAAGTGTTGGCAGCTTTTTTTTTTTTTTTTTTTTTTTTTGGCTCATGAGAGCTTCTGTGTTGGCAGGCTCTAACTGCACAGATACACATGCACATACATGTACACAGTCTACCTCAGCTGCTGAAGCCATAGGGATCAGAGATTTAGGCATGAAAATCATCAGCCTTGAAGTCATTGGCTGACATCCCATGTGTTCTGGGAACCCTTTCAAGTTGTCACTATCAGTTGCCTCATGTCAGATGAATTAATAAGCTTGCTTAAATTCCTGGTGAGCAGATGTTCATGCAAGTCAAAGCTCTTTCCACATCAGGAATTGCTGAATTACTAACAATTCTTCCCTTTAATTAGGTTTGGAACAGAAATAATATTTAGACTTCAGCATCTCTGAAAGCAGAAGGGTCTCAAAATCTGGCCAGTATTATTCATTCAACAAATATTATAATGAAAATTATAAAGAGCTCCTCCCTATGCACTGATTCATCATAATCTTGTTTAGAACTGCCAGCCCCCACTAGGAGAACCAGGGAGCTGTTTTAAAACTGCTTTCCATGCCCAAAATACAACCAATGTGCTTAGGGAATTGTGTCTGAAAACTCTCTTGATTAATTATTTTTGCTAGGAATTGCAGACACTTCATAAGCTTTCTCTGACTTACAACACATGAAGTTGTAAGAGATTACATATCATGTTACAAACCATAGTTGGTAGGTAGTTGAAAGCAGCGAGTTGCTTGAGACCTTAAAATAAATCTATACATGATTCTTGTTTGAGGAGAAATCTAAAATTCTTTCAGTTTTTCTTATTATGGCATTTAACTATTTTCAAACTACAACTGGAAATATTAGTCATATTTAGTAGGTTAACCTCCTAGAGCAGAGGTTCTCAATCTTCCTAATGCTGCGACCCTTTACTATAGTTCCTCGTGTTGTGGTGACCCCCAACCATAAAATTATTTAAATTATTTTTGTTGCTACATCATAACTGCAATTTCGCTACTGTTATGAATATTAACTATAAACATTTTTGGAGCTAGAGGGTTGCCAAGGGGATTGCGACCCATAGGTTGAGAACCACTGTCCTAGAGCCACTTTGTTAACTTTGAGCCAAATGAAGTATTTTAAGAATAGCCAAAAGTAATGTATTTTAAAACTACTGTGTCTTCAGTAGTGATATTTCTATCCCAGTAAAATATTAACATTATAGAAAGCATGAGACTCTAAGTCATACATGAATCACATCCTCTTACCACTTTGAGGAGAACATGAAAGCATGAAGAATGTTTTAGTTTGTGCACAGGAAGCTATTGATGGGTGAACCCTACACCATTCTGCCCAGTCTATATTGTTAGAAGAATAATTGGCTGTTCCAAACAGTCATGCATTTCCCTGCACCACCCACTGGCCTTGCCTGATTTCTCTGAGTTTTTTCAATATCTCTGAAGCTAAACTGAACATAAATACTAAGTCTCCTACATAAGAGTACTTAGTGTTTCTTATACATGAACCCAAAGAGGAAGAAGAAAACTCTAAGGAAAAAATCCTTTTGGAAATATTGTGGCTATCCTAGAACGATACAAGGTGGAACACGGAAGACAGCTGCCTCTGAAGATAAGTTCATGTGATATAGTGTTAATAGTACCAATTCCAATAGTTTGAGGTACACATGGTGTCAGTCACCTGTGCTTGTTGGGCCCTGATCACCAGGCTCTACTGTGGGGCACCTTCAAATGTCATAGGCAGCTTCACACATGCTATAACGCAGTCCTTCCTCTCAGAAAGAGCAGATTTGCATGAGATTTGAGAAAGAAATATCCCTTAAAAAGAACCTCAGAAAGGTCTCAAGATCTGGCAAGAACAACTAAAGTCTTGTATCCCCTCACTGTGCTTGTTTGTTCGGAACTATTTACAAATTTGAAAGTCCTCCCCATCTTGACCCATTCTAGCTAGCTAGCAGAGGGCCCTGCTGATTACAGCCTGGGCCAACCACAGTGGCCTTGGGGAAGCTGGCAGTGCTGCAACCATCGAGCTCCTGTCTCTCCTGAGTTACAAGTTCAGCTTGGTCCCAGGGCTAAGGCTTTTCAGATACTTCCATAACTATACTTCTAATGATTTCAAAGACTGTTGGGATGCTCTTCTGAGTGCTATCACTCGATCCTTGTGAGTGGGAGAGCCTGAGGGCTTCTGAACCAAGGCTTATTTCTAAGAAACATCTATATTTTGTTGCTATGGCAACAAGGGCATTCAGGGTAGAATAGGAGTTAATTTCCATGTGGAAAGTATTAATGGCAGAAATGATGGATGAAACTGGGCCAGAGGCACATCTTTCCTGATTTAGCACATGCTATTTTTTCCTTTTTTGTTCTTTGGCCACCTGTTCTGGGTTCAGGAGACCTTTGATGAAGAAAATCCAACCCCAGAACAACAAACAGTGATTGTAGTTCATGAGAGATACCATTCATAAATTCAAAGCCATAGGCAGGCCCCATCTAGAAACTCTCGGGGAATCTTTGTGGATGTTGTAAGTGTACAGTGTCTGTTTTGGTCTCTTAGAGACACAGTGTTTGAAAATTCAGCTCCAACAGTTTCTTTTCTCCAGGCAGTTTCCTTCCTTTGTTCTTGGAATTTCATGTGAGCTTATAAACAAGCAGAAATGCCCTTTCAACAAACTGTTTCTCACACTTAGAATGGACTGTGAGATGAGATAGGTATAATTTCCATGTCAACTGTAAGAAACACATTGGTCTTGGGTAAAATAATCAGAAATTCAGCATTTCTTTTCCTGAAGGAGGGTAAATAGCATATCATGGGTAAAAGCAGACTTTATCCTCAGGTGCTGAGGTTTTCCAGCTCTAAGGGCCTGAGAGCATTGCTTACATTCTTGTAACCTCAGAAGCTTAAGTTGTCTAATGGTGATAAGAATAAATCATGCCTCAGGAGGCAATATTGGCAACAGCATATTAGGAACTGTACATGTCACGTAAGAAATGTACACTAAATGTTAGCTATGATTGTAGAGGGATGAGGATAATCTTGCCTGTGCCCATTAGAAAACACAGACTGCTTGAAATTTAGAGTTTTTTGGCATAAATTTCAACGGCAATTTCTTAAAAATATTTTCTAACAAAATAATATATATATGAGAAGAAAGAATCAATATAATATTCAAAATAACATGATTTTCAGAGTGAAGAACAAAACAGTTTATTATATATTCACAATTTAGAAGCACATCCCAAGAGGCAAGATGGGATTGTTCCCCCAAACCTTACTCTTAAGACAATATACTTACAAATGTATAAGATGGAAAAAAAAAAAAAAAACATTAGCCGATGATTAATGTGACCCTGACTAACAGGCCCCAAAATATTAAAAATTACAAGAAAGTATTAATAATTTTAAAACAAAGATTAAAAGACCAGGCACTAGAGAGATGGATCAGCAGTTAAGAGCACTTGCTACTCTACCAGAGGATACTGGTTCCCAGCATCCACATAGTATCTCACCACTGCCTTTAAGTCCAGTTCCAAGGGATTTTATGTTCTCTTCTGGCCTCTGCAGACACAAGGCATGTACATAGTGGACATACATACATATAGGCAAATAGTCAAAACATGAAATAAATAGAAAGGGATCAGAAGTAGAAGGAAGAGGAGGAGGAGGAGGAAGACAAAGAGACCAATAAATTTATGACCTGAAATGAGAACTATAACTAAAGATAGACAGGGAAACTCATTTCTACCTCACAGCTTCCAAATAATACCCAACACATTCTCTAGCATTGCCCAAGCTTGTGTGTGTGTGTGTGTGTGTGTGTGTGTGTGTGTGTGTGTGTGTGT